>OU426989.1:79045851-79167082 GCA_911387755.1 Chrysotoxum bicinctum
AAAAAAGCAATTTTACAACTTCGTTTTCATAAATTCATATTTTGCTAGAAATTTATCTATAAGCAATTTTTAAATTATAAATTAATTATACATAACAGAAAGTACGTGCGATACAGTGGTGCATTATTTATTTATTTATTTATTTATTTATTTTTTATCAATAACATATTAAAAATACATTAAAAATAATTATTCATAAGAGCATTATTTTTCTTTTGTAATTTTAGTAAAAGCTAGCTAATTCTTGGTTGGCAAAAATATTTCAGAAAAAATTGAAATTTATTAAAAATTGTACAACTCAATTAAATAAATTTGTTTGTCCTGAAGCTTTTAAAAAGTTTTAATAATATTTTGTACTTAAAATTCAAAACTCTATGAGTATTGATTTTGATAAATTTACCTGAAATTAACAGTTTTTTAATAATTTTTCAGAGATAAAATAATAAAAAACTCTTCGTTTTTTTTCAAAAAACCGCAATGATTTAAGATTTATTCCTTCATGAATTTTTATTTACTAACGGAATCAAAGGAAATTCCTTTTTTTTAGCTCAAACTATAAAAGGATTTGTTTTAGCAATTTAAAAATTAAGTCCATCTTTCTGAATATTTTCGTTTTTAACATCCATGTCAATTGGCGCGGGTGGATTTGGGCGCCTTCTGGCGGCCATGTTATTTTGGTAACATCTGTCAAATTTGCTTATTATTCAATTGCTGAAGCCAAATTACTATGGTAAGCAGCATTTCGCCATTCCCAAGCATTTGGCCTTTCGCAGGCTTCAAGTTGACACATTTTTACGTAGCGGCTTGGAATTCATATGTGCAATATCTATCTGACTCAGAACCTCAGTTAATGACCAAAGAAAACGTTGGAGCATTTGGAAGAGAACCTTAAACGAAATTGCGGTATATGGGACGACACCAACCCACACGAGGTTCACCAAGTGACAATGCAACTTTAAAAGTAACTTTTTGGTGTGGATTTTGAGCCGGCAGCGTCATTGGTTGACGTTGGTCAAGCGGTCACCGTCAATGAAAAGAACTACAGAACGACGATAACCAATTTCTAGCAGCCCAAATCAAACCCTATGCACCTAGACGACAAGTGGTTCCAGCAGGACGGCCCCACGTGCAACACAGTGGACGTAGGGCAAATAAACATCAATCGACCGATGAACTTCAGGTGAATATAACACGAGCCATCGCGATGCATCCGTCAATTTCAGCAGGATTCATGACGAAGAGTCATTGAAAATTGGTCCACTTGGAAACGAGCCTCAGCAAGAAAGCTAGGCAAACATTTGAGTGATGTAGATAGTATTCCATACATAATAGCCTTTCAAATAAATAATTTTGTTAATACACTTAGTTTGTTTTATTCCATTTCAACATCTACCCGCTCTTAATGAAAAACAATTAGGTAGTTGCACAGGTTTATAAACCGATAAAATTTTTGAGATATTAACTTACTATACTCATTTCAAGGTGTATTCTTGACTGCGAAAACTTAAAAAATTGTTAGATATTTAATTTTTGAATGTACTAGTAAATAAAACCTTAATCACATTAAAGCTCAAATTTATAATTTCAAATACGAAGAGGCTTTGAAATATGTACTTATTCGATAACGAGGTACGAGCACATCACCACGAACAGATTACATCGAAAATATTAAATGTTACTTTATACCGTGTTAATCGCAACATGACATCTGGTGGCTTTAACCATTACGTGACCAGACTGCGAGAGTAAGTTTGCTTTAAAGACAGCGCCGAGGAATGACTGCTTTGCTTTGTCGCCAACCGACAGACGGATTTATAAAAGCAACATCCCTATGTTACTTTGGTTGAGGCAAGGAAATTTCATTGAAAGACATGATTTTCGAATTTTAATGAAAATTTGAAGAGTATAGTCTGTCAGATGAATGGCGGGGTGCTGATGTTGATCCTGGAAACTCAAACCATATATACTCAAAGTACTCCCAGATGGGGTGACGCACATATACACATACAATACATGTTTTATTAGATTCATCAGTGTGTGTCCCTTATAGGTATAGCACCTGTTTGCCTTCCAGCAGTGGTAATGGATATTTCATTTAGAAAAATCAACATTTAATTTGAAATAGTTCGACAAAACGCGTTCAATATGTTTCGATTTTTGTCGTTTATTCCATCCGTGTAGTCTTGTCACGATTTTTGCTTTTGGGATTTTCTCGTCGAGATTTTCTTTCGTTATACGATCCGATGCAATGGCTGAATCCTTAATAATGATGGACAGGACAAATATTATTATCAACATCAACTTCAAAGATAACGAAATGACCTGATATATTTACTGTGGAGAGATAACGGGAGGACATCTAATCATAATTCAGATCATATCCCTGCTGGATGCTGGCTTAGGGCTTGTATCCATGAGGGATTTGGCATCACTTAAAGGGACACACAGTCGTTTTTGTCATTTCCAATTAGCTTGTGTAATCCTCGTGGATTATAAGCGAAAGACAGGATGCCTTCATGATCCTGACGACGACGGTAAGAACAAATATGTTTTTCGTATATTCTACAGAAATAACACATTCATAAAACTACTGTCATATCTTGTTTATAAAGTATCTCCGTAGTCTAAATTGTCACTATAAATGGAATGCAACCTACAGTTGGTAATAAGCAAACTGATTTTTTTTTTTTTTCAACAAGGTTGAAGGCTCGAACCGTGCTCCAAAAACAAAACGTTATAACTGTTGTTCTGTTGTGAGTAATGGTCTTTTTTTGGTAGGTTACTATTAACATTTATTAAAATAAATTCTTGGGATAACGAAACGAGGATTTGGATAGTGCAGCGGTAACATGATTTGCAGTCCGTAATTTCCTTCCAGAGGCAATTTACGCGGGAGTTTGGCAACCCTCTGGATTTACCTTTTCGCCTAAAATTTTGCCAAAAAATATTAAAATGGCCGAAGAAGACAACATAAAATCAATTGCTCGTTTATGTCTGATTAGGCTTTGATTTTAACGGCAATGCTAACAAGCACAATTTCCGTATATCGAGTGATTCTAATCCAAAAATACTTTAAGAGACGGAACTGCATCTAGAGCGAGTCACTGTGCACGGTGCAGTTTCGTCAAAGTGCATTGTCGGGCGAAACTTTTGAAGAAAATGGTATAACAGTAACTGTCACTGGGGATCTTTATATAAATACGTTGAAGGATTTTTGCTACCCAGAACGGCGCCGAAGACGTATACTCTTCAACAGAATTTGGTTTTAGCTAAATGAGCAACTGCACACATACTCGTAGCCAAACCGGTTATGTTGGAGCTGTAACAATTCTGAAACAAATTTATACCCAGAAACTCCACTTTCCGCTGTCCCCCAAGGTCACCTGACCTGACTGTACCAGATTTATACTTGCGACATACTCGTATTTGTAGGCACCATATGGGAAGTTGTGCAAATCGAACTCGAGATTTTGATCAGACTTGACATTACGAAGATAAGAAAGATGAAAAAAGTGGGTTTCGCAATTTGGGTGCGATATTAATATGGTGAAAGGAATTACGGATCAGTTTATGGAAGACTTTACAGAGCAGAGAGGGAATGAATTTATGTTGTATTGAATCATTACAACTTTTGTGAATATCTTTGAAGGGAGTCCAAGATAAGGCACGTCTGTGCCATTCAATTTTAATTGGAAAGTCGCTGTCAAAGCACTTGACGACAACCATCAATATCTTAGGAAAAAAACAGTATACCAAGCACGGCTAGGCAAGGCATTAAATCAAGAAAAAGTTCAATCAGGCTTGTATTTGAATACTCCTAATTCCTGCAAATGACATCATCCCATCCCGTAATGTTCTGATTATAAAGCCGCTTTTAAGAATATCAATGTATTTTAGAATTAGTCTCAGCTGGTCTTTTACAAGAGTCTCATATAAGCTCCCCCTCACGGTTTCCGCCTTGACGATGGCGAGGGGGCTTACGTTTGACCCTCCAGCAATCCAGCTGCAGGGACCTACAACTAAGAGAAACCAACAAAAAACAGGGATGTTTATCCAACAAATAAATAATTATGGAAAAAAGTTTACAAAATGAAGATAAAAATCGAGTGGGGATATACACTCAAGTGTCGGCAGAAGTCACGGCTGCCGGCGAGGGCTTGGCTTCGCAAGAAGCTAAGTCGCCAGTGACAAAAAATGTAAACAAGCCAAAACTAGTGAAACAGCACAACCTTGCAGCGGCTCTTCTCCCTGCTCTAGATAGCCTGGCTATTGACGGTAGGGAGACCTCGAACAGACCTCCATCTATAGGAAGTCGGACCGAGGACGAGTTGCTGGAAGACTCGAGTCAAGAAGAGACTATGCTGAAGTCTACTGCACCGCCCAATGCTTCGAGGCAACGCAGTAACTACAGATCCTCTAAGAGATTCGTGAGTGTTACGGAGAAAAAGGACCCAACTTCTCTCAGTCCAAGAGACAGGGCCCTTTTAAAGAAACATAGAAAGTTGATAAAGAACTATGAAAGTCAGATGGCAAAGACTTCCACTGCACCCATAGCTTCCTCCAAACAACAGAAAGAAACGAAACCAGTCAGCGAAAGAGTAGTTGCTTCCACATCGAAGTCTATCCCTAAAAAGATAAACCGAGAACAGGACAACAATAACTCAACAGCTCGTACCGGCAAGGATACGAATAAGACTTCCCTCAAGAAACAGCAAACCATCGCTAAATCGAACCCGAAAGGGAACGACAAAGCAAAAGTAGGCAACTCTTCTGGGACAAAGTCAGTTTCGTCCAAGAGGGCAAGATCGGAGGAGACAGCCAAGGCCGATGGTTCTAAAAAGTTTAAGACCAACAGCTTTGACAACACCCCGATCGATCTTCAAGTGGCCATTATTAGTCGAGAGGATCCGGATGGGAAAATCACGGCCAAGAACTGGTTACTCGTGGAAAACGAAATCCTAAAAGCCATGATGGCGACATCCGAAGACGATAGTGCTGAGGACTATACCTTCGACGGAGCTGGTTGGCGGAAAGGAGTAAAAGTGGTTTGCTGTGGAGACCAGAAATCCTTGGAGTTCCTCACTCATACAATCGCCAAAATTGGTGAACTGTGGGAGGGTGCATCTCTCGGGGTTCTTCCTGTCACGGCTCTACCACTTCGTCAGCAGATTAAGATATGGATTCCTCCTCCTGCCACGCATGAGGACTCATCCATTATTAAACTGATGGCAAAACAAAATAAGGAGCTCCCCATATTGGAATGGAAGCTCTTGAATTCCAGAAAGAGTCTCAACGGGGAAGGAAAGGACCTTTTGTTCGCTATCGACAAAAAATCTGACCTCCTCCTGAAAGAAAAGGCAGACGTGGTGAGATATGGTCTCGGTACCGTAAGGGTAAAGAGGCATGAAGGCAAAGGGGAGTCAAAAGCTGCTGGTGGTGCAAAGTAATTTGCAGCACGCTAAAGCAGCAACGCACGACCTAATGCTCTACATGACTCAGGAGAACGTGGATGTGGCCTTAATTCAAGAACCTTGGATTTGTAAGAATCAGGTGCTAGGGTTGAGGTCAAAAAATTACAACCTTTTCCACTCCACGTCAGAAGGTGATATTAGAAGTTGTATTCTAGCCAAAAAATCGATTAATGCTTTCTTTTTATCTAGGTACAGCAACAGGGATAACGCGGCAATCAACGTTGAATCCAAGGAAGGCAACTTCGTCTTGGCGTCAACGTACATGCCGGGAGATGAAGAAAATCCTCCATCAAAAACGGTCCGCGATCTTGTGGATTACACCACAGCAAGAGGGACACCTTTGGTGATTGGATGCGACGCCAACGCCCATCATACACAATGGGGTGGCAAGGATATCAACAAAAGGGGTGAGTCATATTTTGAATACATTCTCTGTTCTAATCTTATGTTATGTAATAGGGGCAATCACCCTACATTTCGTAACAAAATCAGGGAAGAAATTCTAGACCTCACTCTTATGAGTAATAATGATAAGATCTCTGTAGGGAATTGGAGAGTCTCTTCTGAGAAATCCTTTTCGGATCACTTAAGGATACTCTTTACCTTAGATAGGAGAATAAATGATATTAAACCTTTTAGGAACCCAACTAGGACGAATTGGACAAAGTATTCAAAATGGTTGATTGAACGAATCGATCCTCCAGAGGAAGAAACGCTTTCGGCAACCTCAATCATTGACAATACTGTTCAAAATCTTACTAGTAAAATGATAAAGGCATTTGAAAAACACTGCCCCATATCTCGTAACATTAAACCCACTAATCCACCATGGTGGAATAGCGATCTTAAGAAACGAAGAACAGGGGTCAGAAAACTTTTCAACAAAGCCAGACTGAGTAAATCGGAGGAAGATTGGAATTTATATAGATCCGAACTTAACTCATACACCAAAGAGTTAAGAAGGGCCAAAAAGGATTCATGGACAAGACACTGTGAATCCATTGAGAACACAAGTGAGGCTGCGAGACTTCGAAAGATCCTTGCACACAATCCCACGATTCCGGGATACATTAAGCATCCCGATGGATCATGGTCGAACTCGAGCCAAGAAACACTTGAACTCCTTATGGAAACGCATTTCCCGGGCTGTAAGAATCATCAAGGACCGGGTTTTACACAACCACACACCTTAGATATCTTACAATCAGAACCAGAATTGGAACAGGTTATCACAGAGCAGAAGATTATGTGGGCAATAAACTCGTTCAAACCCTACAAATCAGCAGGACCAGATGAGATTATTCCGGCATTTCTTCAATATGCTCTACAGATAATCACCCCATGGCTTAGGGTAATCTTCAAAAGTTGTATCAAATGGAGATACGTCCCTATCAGTTGGAGGAGAGTTAAAGTAGTCTTTATTCCAAAAGCTGGAAAACCGACACACTCGACTGCAAAAGATTACAGACCGATAAGTCTCTCTTCGTTTCTCCTCAAGACACTAGAGAGAATTATTGATCTGCATGTTAGGGACCTACTCAAACCAAGCAACCTGTGCAACTACCAACACGCTTACCTGAAAGGTAAGTCAGTGGAGGCTGCGTTGCACGAGGTCGTCTCACAAATTGAGAAAAGTCTCGAGCACAAAGAATACACCATGGCAGCATTTTTGGACATCGAAGGAGCGTTTAACAACGTAAAAACGGAGTCCATTAAATCTGCTCTAGAAGAAGTTGGCGTTGAATCTGCTATTGTGGACTGGATTTATACCATGCTCAATGGCAGAATCATTAGCTCGCAACTTGGGGATAGCAAAGTAGAGAAATCGGTTACAAGAGGCACTCCACAAGGAGGAGTAATTTCACCTCTTCTCTGGGTCCTGGTTATTAACAAAATTCTCACAAGATTTAAGAATCAGGGCATTAAAATAGTAGCCTATGCGGACGACATAGTAATTCTGATATCGGGTAAATATCTTACCACCATCAAGGATATTATGGAATCTTCACTTAAAGAACTATCTTCTTGGGCAGGACAAAACGGTCTCGGGGTTAACCCTTCCAAAACCGAACTAGTCCTGTTTACGAAGAAAAGGAAATTGGAGGACTTCACTCCTCCAAAACTCAACGACATTCCTCTGAAATCCAACGAGGCTAAATATCTTGGAGTAATTCTTGATTCCAAGCTAACATGGAAACGGAACACAGAGGAAAGAATGAAAAGAGCACTATGCACTCTCTACACATGCAAAAAAACCTTCGGTACACGGTGGGGCATGCGACCGCAGGTCATCCAGTGGATGTACACGGCGATAGTTCGTCCCATACTTACCTATGGGTCGATCGTGTGGTGGAAAGCTGTAGAAAAAAGTAGCTATCTCAAAAACCTGAATAAGGTACAGAGACTAGCCTGTTTAGGAATAACGGGGGCACAGGGTTCTACGCCACAGGCAGGCCTGGAAATTATATTAAATCTTCCAGTCCTGGACGAGCACATAAGATGCACAGCAGCCAAAAGCGCAATTTGGCTTAAAGAAATGAACTTTTGGAAGCACAGTAGTTATGGTCATGGGTCAATACTGCATAGGTATGACACAGTGGCAGGGCTTAATGTGACGACTGACTACTTACCACCCAAAATAGATTTTAAGAAACAATTCTCTACTACAATACCCCAAAGGCAGGGATGGGAATCCAACTCACTAATTAGTGAACAAGGTATCTCCTTCTACACCGATGGGTCAAAAATGGAAGAGGGAACAGGAGCTGGGGTGTTCTGTGAAGCTCTAAATATTAAAGAATCATTCAAACTCCCAGATGAGTGTAGTGTCTTTCAGGCTGAGATCTATGCTATTGAAAAGGCGGCAGAATTGGTACGCACGAAAGAATTGAACTCGTCTGAGATCACATTTTTCGTGGACAGCCAAGCTGCCATCAATGCCTTAGCTAGTGAGACTATAAGATCCAAGTCAGTAACAAAATGTCGAGACATGCTGAACAATATTTGTAACACTAACCAAGTCAACCTCTGCTGGGTTCCCGGACATAGTAATATAGAAGGGAATGAAATAGCAGATGAACTGGCAAGGAAAGGATCACTATCAAATAAAAACAGCAGTAGCCATTTAAATTTAGAACCAAAAATCCCGATGGGAGTGATTAAAAGGAAAATAGACCTAATAACGAAAGAGCAAATCAACAACTCCTGGTCCTCCAGGGACGACTGTGTTATCTCTAGAAGTTTATGGCCTAGAATTAATGAAAAAGAAACTCGGTATATCTTATCGCTGAGTAAAAAGAATATCAGAATCCTGATAGGTGTACTAACGGGTCACTGCGCCATTGGCACAATGGCCACTAGAATGGGTGCATTTGCACCCGATTTCTGTAGGAGCTGCCAGGATGTCGAGAGGAGACTGAAACCATTAAACACTTGCTCTGTGACTGTCCGAACCTCCAAACAAATCGCCTTCGCTACTTCGGAAACAGGTTTGTTGGAGAACTAGACGATCTAACGCAGGTCTCAATGGCAAATATGAGAAAATTCATTGTAAGCTCAGGCTGGTTCGAAAATGAACCAGTCTACATAAGGAATTAGTTAGGAGCATATCTGCTTTTATTAATAGGGGATCACAATGGACCAATAGGCCCCCGTGTACGCAACAGCCCTTGGGCTGTGCACACCCCTCCTAACCTAACCTAACCTAACCTCATATAAGCTATCGAAGTGATCGGATTGTAAATAAAAAATCTTTTTTAAGAACATCGATGCCAGAGTAAAATTATTAGTTTTCACACAAAATAGGGGCAAATACTCAAGATGTGTTCGTATATAACAGTTTTATAAGGTTATAATCACATACGGAACGTTAAATTTCTTTCCCTTCCTTTCTTTCGTTATAAAAGTTCCTTGAAGATAAGTAAACCACCTTGTTTTTTCTATAAAATTAAATAATCAAAAGCATTTAAATTACGTTTTCTTGACGAAGTAATTGCTTAGAATAAAAGAAATACCGTTTCTACAGCACCAAACAGTAAAGCTATGAGGATCAGCCGGCAGAAGAATGTGGTCTTGGTCTGCTTACGTATATGGTCTTAAAAAATTTCATATCATCAGGAAAAGTAAGAATATCTCTACAACGTATACATGATACAACATTGTTTATAGTGAGAATGAATAAAAAAATTAATCGTCTTATGTAATTTCTAAGACAGGAATTCGAATTTTTGTTTTCCTCAAAATATGCCTATGCCTTACTTTTTGACCAAAATGTAGTCCATTTCCATAATATCACACATAATTTTTACTTGCGACTTAAAGGTACTATAAGGCAAGTTATGCATTCGTAAAAAAAAATCGAACTCGAGATTTCGATCAAAGTTGACATTACGATGATAGCGAAGACTAAAAAAGTGGGTCTCGCAATTCTGTCTGCCTGTCTGTCTGTCTGTTCGACTACAGGCTAAACGACTCGGCCGATTTTCTTTAAACTTGGTAGATATCATTTTTAATTTTTCCCCCCACACGTTTTTTTCTTTTTTTTTTTAAGACCAAAAATAATGGTACCCCCCATACGATTTTTTTTCGAAATTTTATAAACATTTTTTTTTCTCAAAAACTGTTCGACAAATTTTTAAAGTAAAAACACAAAAAAATTTCATTTAATTAAAGCCAGGTATTGGTTAAAAAAAATTCCGAAAATGGTTATTGAGGGTGCCCCCCATGGAACCATTTTTTTGGTTTTTGATTTTCTCAAAAACGGTGCAACCGATTTTGATCATTTTTTTTTGCTAAGGCTCCCCAAAAACATAAATAAATGTGTACTGAAATTTCCAAAAACATTTTTTTTTGGATTTTTAAAAAAAAACTTCAAAATTTTTTTTTCAAAACTCAATATTTCTAAAACCCCATGCTAGATTTTTTTTAAACTTGATAAATAAAAATTTCAAGATGTGAGAAAAGAAATTTTGGTTTACCTAAAAATAAAGGTACCTACCATACAAATGCTAAAAAATTAAAAAAATGGTTTTCAAAAATCGTATTTTTCTCGAAAACGGCGCCTAGAATTTTGATAAATTTTTTTTTCTTTCAATTAATTTTTACGATCTTTAATTTAATAAAAAAAAATTCGAAATTAAGATTTTACAGCTTATACCTACCATAGAACCATTTTTTCGAATTTTGAATTTCTCATTTTTGAAAAAAAAAATCTATTTTTTCTTTTTTTGAAAATTCGATATCTCCGAAACGGGTCAATATTTCTTTTCGTAAATTTAATTTTTATTCGAACAATAATAAAAACTTTAAATTGGCGTACCAAAATTTTTTCTTAAAAAGCTTTTAAAAAAGTTTGTATATAAAAGCTTTTTTTTAAGAAACCACTACAACGACTTATAATTTTTGTTCTTGCGTAAATTCATAGTTAGATAGCATTCTGTTTTTGTCTCGTAATTTTATCCTTATGAACAGTTTTCTCTAATAACATTCGTTTTTAAAATTCCTAGTCGATTACATAGGAGCAAGTTCGTGCGACCCAGTCGTGCATTTTATTTTTATCAAAATCGTTAGAGCCGTTTTCGAGATAAATAAGATTTTGCAATACGGGTGTACCGTTAGTTTTGGAGCTAAAAAAAATTTCAATTTCCCCTCTACGGAATCACCGAAGACTACAGGGATTGAAGAACATAGGTCTAGTGGTTTAGGCTATAGGGAGTGGTACAGACTGTAGGGAGAGGTACAGACTTACAGACAATGAAACATGTTTTTTGTGTACTAAATTTTTCTAAAAATTTTCATAAAAAAAATTGGTATGCAAATTGTTAGTACTCAATAAAATACATTATATAACGTAATTTAAAATTTATTTGTGTATCCGTTTTCAAGATATTGAATTTTCAAAAAAAATTTGTATTATTTTTTTAAAAATCCAAAAACTAGTTTTTGGAAAAAAATTTTAGATTTTATATTTTTAATTGCATAGGAGCTTCTGCAAAATATTCTGATAAAAATCGTTAGAGTTGTTGATGAGAATGTCGAAAATCAAAAAAAACGTTGTATGACAGGTACCTCTAATAACATTTCCCCCCAAAATTTTTTTTAACAAAATATAGTCCCTGTCCATAATATCACAAATAATTTTTTTTATCAAAATCGTTAGAGCCGTTTTCGAGATAAATAGGATTATACATTACGGGTGTATGGAGGGTACCGTTAGTTTTAGAGCTAAACAAAAAATTTCAATTTCCCCTCTAGGGAATCACCGAAGACCCTTGTCGGACCCACTTTATTCGTCTTCGCTATCATCGTAATGTCAACTTTGATCAAAATCTCAAGTTCGATTTTTTTTTCAAATGCAGAACTTGCCTATAGTACCTACATAAACTCAAGTAAAAAAACGTCCTAATGACACCACCAACTTGAAAAACATACCATAGTTTACTTTTTTGTGGATTAAGGGGTGTCTTGAAGCACATGAGAGCTTTCGACTGACCAATGACGCATATTCTAGTTGTTGACGGAGCCGTTTAGCCAAGAAAGTGCTTCTTTACTGAAAAAGATTTTGCGATGAAATTGGTCGTTTTGGTAATAAATTTTAAATATTTGTATCTATACGTTCTTGGTTCGTGAATATTCTCCCGATGAAAATGTTGTTTCTACCAAATTATTTAAAGTTCAAACTTGGCGAATCCCAATAAGAAAACCCTTTATAATAATAAACGTATGAGTCATTACGTTTTAGAAAAAATTCTAATCGGAAATTGAAATATATTTTTTCAAGTGTTTAAATTTAAGAACTGTATCTAAGTGATATCATATTTTTAACTTCCCATAGGGAGTTATTGTAATCGGTCCGATTTGTCAAATTGGAATTTTTGACATTTCTCGACGTTTCAAGGTCCCTAGAATCTATATCAATCATTTTTTTTTTCTCAAGAACGAGTAAAGATATCGACTTCAAATAAATTTTGTTTAATAGATAATAACTTCGAAAGAGGCTGAAAGGGCGTTTATTAAAATCCAGTTAGTAGTTTTTTCACTATAACGGTTAAAAAAAAAAAGTAAAAATTTTGGTTAGTTTCAAATATCTCACGAAAAAATAATGCTATTGACTTCAAATAAAATTTAATGTACTCATCATAAGGTCATACAGATTTGGTATGAATTTGGAAAAAAACGAAAATACCGTTCTTTTTTTAAATAAAAAAAAACTGAAAAAAAAAATTTCATAACCCAGATATTCTAAGAACGGAAAACAATTTGAAACTCAAAATAATTTTATTTTACGAAGAATAATGTGTTTGACAACTGGTGAAAATTTCAAAAAAAATCAGTTTACAGTTATTTTTACAAAAAATAAAAAACCATATAAAATTCTATTGAAAATTGGTAAAACTTGTTTTTCGTTGTTGTTCTCGAGAACTAGTAGTAATATTGACTTTTAATTTAGTTTATTTTATACATAGTATAATTTTGTACATTTGGTAAAATGTTGACAAATATTGAATTAATAGTTTTTTTTTTTTTTTTTTTTTAAACTATTAAAAATTCTAGTGAAAACTAGTTAAAATTGTATTTCAAGTCGAATTTCTTGGGAATGAACACCGATAGTGCCTTCTAAAGTATGTTGTTTTATACATCGATACCTTCCCGTAAGAATGTATACTAAGCGACATTTCTAAAATTGTTCAGGAAACGAAAAAAACGAAGAAAGTTCTAGTTGAATCATAGTGTGCTAAGAGACAATTTTGGTTAAACTAAGTGACATCTAACAAAATTTTTTGTTGCTCACGACAATGAGATCTTTATTAATGTCGCTTAGCATAATTTTTTTGGCGGATAATACAAATTTCAGGGGGCAACATTATTTTAAGGAGAAAACATGGCAGTTGATAAATTTTTTTATTTGTACTCTAGTTTCCTTTTCATGCATAATAGGTTGGTGAAACTCAGGCCAAAACGTGGCAATTAACATAATACTCGTAGTATATTTCCTCATCAAAAAATCATTTTCGAAAAAAGTGTCGCTTAGTACATTCTTACGGGAAGGTATCGACATAATACAATTATTAACATATGGTTAAATTTTGACAAGTATCGACTTGACAGTTTTAACAAAAATATAAAAAAAAATCTACTAAAAAGTGGTAATATTTGTTTTTCGACTAGAATATCTTGAGAACGAGCAATGATATTGACTTTGCCATTATTTAATTTTATACATAATACAATTTCTAACAAATGGTTTATATTTGACATATATCTAGTTTTAGAGCGGATATATTTTGTAAGTACCCTTCCATCAATAACCAAACCATATCTTTTACGAGTATATTTAAATATTTCGTTTTTTTATTTTTTTTTTTCAATTGAAATGTTTGGAACCGAAATAATAAAGTAATTTCGATATTATAATACATAATTTTATTATCAACTTAGTTTTTAGAAGAATGTATGTACTGTACATACGTATATGAATAAGGTTGTTCAGTTGTACCCAAGTCCCACATATTCAAATTCCATTAATAGCTATGGTAAAATTGAAGAAAACGTCACAATATGTTTTTATCTAAATATAAAGTTTTCAAGACCACAAATGGGAAGTTATCAGTGTGGGTCGCACCCAGCCTCTTTTTTACTTTTTGTTTTACTTTTGTTGTTAAGGTGTTGACGATTAATCTCAAACTGTAAATGCGCACCATAATGATACGAAGAAGCACAAATTGAAGAAGAGGTACCAAGCACTTCCATTTTCAGTGAAGAATATGTGTTCTCAAAAATATTGGTAGCTATATAAAGGGTTTTCCAAAAAGGACTTGATAACTTTTATTTTTTTATATAAAACGCAAACGAATTGAGATAATTTAAAAATTTTACCATCGCCTTGAAGTACAATCAAAACAATTATTAATGCAAATCGACTTCGTTCATATGGCCACCGCAGGCACGTTTGCAGCGGTCGATTCGTTGGACCGAATTTTTGATGACTCGGTCACATATTTCGGCCGAAACGGCCGGTATATTGCGTTCAATGTTGGCTCTGAGCTCTTCCAACGTCGTGGGCTTGTTGCTATAAATCAATGACTTAACGTAGCCCCAAACACATAGTCTAGAGGCGTTAAATTGCACGAACGAGGCGGCCAATCGACTGGTCCATTTCTTGAGATAACAGACTCATCAAACTTACTCTTCAATAAATTGATTGTAAGGAGTCCTGTGTGGCTTGTGGCACCATCTTGTTGAAACCACATGTCGTCCAAGTCCATATCTTTCAATTCGGGCCAAAAATAATCGGTAATAAAAGTACGATAACGCTGGTCATTCACAGTAACGTGACGATAGTTGTTATCGTCGACGAAAAAATATGGCCCAATAACGCCGCCGGCATTCAAACCGCACCAAACAGTTATTTTTTGTGGATGAAGTGGTTATTGATGAAGCAAATGTTGACTTTCACCAGACCAATAACGCATATTTTGCTTATTGAAGAACCCATTGAGCCAAAAATGAGCTTCGTTACTGAAGATGATTTTGCGATGAAATTCATCTTCTTGGTGCATCTTCTCCAGAGCCCAATCGGAGAACGTACTTCGCTTCAAATGATCCATGAGCTTCAATTCTTGAGTCAGCTTGATCTTGTATGGGTGTAAACCAAGATACTTATGCAAAATACGCCATAATGTGGTATCAGCAATGCCCAATTCTTGAGAACGCCGTGGAATTTACCGCCGACTCCGAATATCGGTAGAAAATTTTTATAATTTGGAGACGTTGCTCGTTCGTGTACTTTACCATGGTTAAGATGTTGAGCTTAAATGAATAAATTGACAGTGACAGTTCGATGATAAGTGAAAGGGTGCCTTCACAAATTAAATTCAAAATATTAAAATGTAGCACCCAGTGACTTTTAAACGATAGGGGTCATCAGCTGCCGAATTTAAAGGTATAAAATTACGTTTTATTATATAATCGAGTTTTTGTTAATAACTTTGATTAAAACGTTTGGCATAGGTACTCGATTTCTGTGCTGCGTATGGCAGTGCATGAGTTTTTGAAGTTGATATTGTATGCTGTTTTAGTGCACAATATGCTGATATTAAAAATACTTTTAAATTGGACACGAACTTTACACTAATTTTCAATTATTCCTAAAAGTAAAAGTTTATGTAATTGGTGGAATTAAGAATACTATTTCAAAATCAGGTTTTTCCAATTAATAATTTCTGCAAAATAATATCTACAAACTCAGTTTGAAAAAAAAACTCATAACCCTTCTATTTTTTCGAAATCCCGAATTTCTAAAAACATAAAATAAAAAAAAAATTAAACTCAGGTGATTTTCGACCACCTTCTAACTTCAGTACTAATAAAGTCAGAAACTTCAAATTCACAGTATTTGCTGTTCAAACCAGGGCGCTACTAAATTTTGAGTCTTTTTTGAGATAGAGAACTTCAAAATTAGCTCACTTACTTTCTCAAATTTTTACCAACCATATTGAGCAAATCAGATGATCTTTGAATGATGAAATTTTGTAGAGCGGTGGGATTTCTATGTTGTTCATTTCTGATAAAATAAAATCTTTGTAAAAAGGAGTGAACTAATAACAAAATAAAAAACTGGGTCGCACGCACTTCACTCTATGTAAAGACTAAACATTTCAAAAATGAATGTCACTGGAGAAAAATATTAATAAATATAAAATTTATTCCTTAGACCCTATTAAAACAGAATGCCATGTGATTTCTTAAGCAAATACGAATTTATGCAAGAAAAAAATTATAAGTCGTTGTAGCGGTTTTTTAAAGAAATAAGTCCTTATATACAAAGTTTTTAAAGCATTTTTAAGAAAAAATCCTGGAACGCCAAATTTAAGATTTTATTTTATACGAATACAAATTTAATTTAAAAAAAAAATTTACCCGGTAATAATCAATAATATCTTTATTTAATTTTTTTTTTTATAGAATAATACATAGATCGTAAACATTAATCGAAGGAAAAAATTGTTTATCAAAATTCTAGGCGCCGCCGTTGTTGAGAAAAATACGATTTACGAAAACCATTTTTTAACATTTGTATAGTGGGTGCCATTATTTTTAGATGAAATAAAAGTTTTAAAAAAATTGAGCATTGATTTTTCGAAATATTTAGTTTAAAAAAAAAGAAATATTTTTTTGAATACACAATACTATCCAAACTATTGGTTCTTAGGGGGAAGGGGGTACTACTAATAACAATGTTTCGCTATTCATTTAGCGCTAACTAAAGGTGTTAAAATTAAAAAAAAAATCGGTGAGATCGGTGGAACAGTTTTTGAGAAAAAAAAATATTCATAAAATTTCGAAAAAAAAATTTCGTAGGACAAGTACCGTTATTTTTCGTCTTAAAAGAAAAAGAAAAAACGTGTAGGATAAAAAATATAAATACTATCTACCAAGTTTAAAAAGTTGTAAAAAGGGAACCAAGTTCTCATATTTATAAAATCGGCATTTATAATAAAGTCGGCAGTGAAAAGTAGTGAGACATAAAAGTAAGCCAAGTTCTTAATTTATGAAGCTTGATATCAGGTTTCTAAAGAAGAGTAACATTGAACCAACTCCAAATTATGAGGAAAATTTGGGTGGTTATTATTACTGACTTAAAGTTACAGGATTTACTTGGCAAGTCTTATTTTACTGCTCAAGATTTAAAAAAGGTTATAAGCACTTGACCAGTGAACCCTCCAAACTTTGAGTCAGTAATAATTAACTATACCCAATTTTTCCTCATATTTTGGAGTTGGTTCTTTGTTACGCTTACGGTACTTTAGAAATCTGATATCAAGCTTCATTAACTAAGAACTTGACTTACATTTAGATCTAACTACTTTTCACTACTGAAACCCCATATATCCTCATGTACATAGTATACCATCCTTAAAAAAATTAACTACAAATAATGCATTACTCGCTTATTAGCTATTTATCCTAATTGATGGGTTTGTAATTATGTGCCATTGAGTGGTCTTCTAGTAGTGATTTAGAGTTAACTATTGAAATAAAATAAATTTAAAAATAAAAGCAAGTAAAGTTCAATTTATTTAATAAAAATAAAACAAGCATCACCTACACGAGTTCACCACCAACCTAAACCCTAGCAGGTAAATCCTGCCAGTAGTGTTCAGCAACCTGTCAAAAAGTTTTGCACAACTCCTTAATTGTTTCGGCTAACCGCAACACATAAATTCAAACTACTTGCCTCAACCTATTTACTTATCCCAAAAAGAGAGGAAACCAACCTAAAAAACAAATCAGATTTGGTGCAATCGTAAAAAGCATTACCATATCTACCACGAACAACCACACCTAGTTACCGCATTTACCATCGGGCACAGACACTCCGTCCTCAATCTATACCTAACTCCGTAGCTGTACATATATACGGGATACTTATCGGGCGGCGCAAAAAGGACCAAATGAATGGCGCTTTAAAATGAAATTTAGTTTCACTCCTACAAGTTCCTTGCTTGGTCTTGGTATTCGTCCGTTGTTCCATTACCATCATCATCGGCTTCTTCGTCTCCAGCCAAAGATGGTTTGGTAATATTTCTCCTCCTATCGCCCCAACTACCTGCGCCTGCCGCCATCAACTGAATACCAAGCATTCAGACAGGTTTCTAAATACCTGGCCAAGGATGAATTTATGCATAGTTGGATAGTGCCACCTCTGGCAACGCCAACAACAACACCACTTACGTCAGACATAAAATACAAAACCCAGACCCCAAACATTTTATTGGTTTCAAGTCGTTTGGAGTCACATAATGGCTGCTGTTGCTGCAAATGCACGTAATGTGCCCTTCTCCGACCAATACGGCAATGTGCACAAGGTGTTATGTGACAGTTTCACCACCAGAGCTAAATCGAAATTCGAAATGAAAATCCCAAATTGCTCTTGGCACTTTGAGAAATTCTATAAATTATTTTCGTTTCGTTTTCGTTAACAACTGCCATAGGTCCAGCGCTAGCGTTTGGCTGTCATGTCAATATCAGAATGGATTCCAGATTGCATGTTGCTGAAGTTATAAGTGTAAGTACACCCTAATGAATAATTGACAGGTCTATGAACAAATTTTCTGTTCCCACACTTAAATTAGAAATGTTCGTCCTTATCGTTCGATTGAAAAAATAAATTTATAGATTTTTTCAAAACCACAAAAATGTCAATTTTGGTAGTTGAAATTATTTAAAGAGTTTTTGTCCAGGGTAACCGATTCAAATATTTGGAAATTAGGTAGCTTCATTCTACACAATTGTGCGATGTAATTCTCCAATTTCAAAGTGAAAATTCTTAAATGAAAAATATGATTTGGATTTTAAAATGCAAAACATATTATAGGTCTTCTAATAAGATGTTTCATTTTAAATTTAACGCCATTTTTAAATATGAATTTTTTTTTTGGCGGGCGAAACACCCCTATTTACTTCTATCAATACGAGCTTATTCTTAATCTAACTTAAAAATAGCTCTATTTGAATCTTAAAACTAAAAAACTAAGATTGGGAAGATTAAAAAGACGGAGTTTTAGGCATGGTTAACTCTTCTTTAAGCCCGTTTCACAAAACCAAGTTCTGAGCTTGTCTTATGAGAAAACCTCGCTAATATTTGTGATCAAGTTGATCTCGCCACCCCATTAAATGCCAGGGCCTGAATCGGCTCAGCTGAGGATATGGATTGATAGTGGAGTAGGTAGAGACGGGGAGGAGATTTGACAATATTCGTGAAAAAGTGATTTATTGGCATTCGGCAATACTTAGCTCCAAGCAATTTGACAGTCATCAGACAGAAAAACTGTTGAAATCAAGTTAAGAAGAGAAGAATCATGTGTCGAAATAATGGTCTTAAAAACTTTGTATCGTCAGCGTATAATAGTGAGATATGGGAATTTTAATGAAAATTTCAATACCGTTAATAGTGAAAATAAAAAGAAGAAGACCTAAGTGGCTGCCTTGTGGGACCCCGGATGTTGCTAAGAAATGATTGATTCAAATAAGCTTTTTTGGCCTTTAGTCCACAAAAATTGGCGTTTCGTCGGGGTGATCTCACATGGACTCATCAGTTGACTTGTCAGGACCTTGTCAATACGCAATTTTTGTTAAGTTCAGTTCATCTTACATGAATTTTTTGACAAAAATCCAATGTGAACTATATCCAACAAAGATTAGAATTGTAATCATTAATGTTGGAATTTTTTTTTTGCCCGTGGCCTGGCATTGAATATTTATATGAAGGTTTTTATAATACAAACTCTATATACTACTGAAATAAATCAGCCAAGTAGAAGAAGATAATAGTGCTAAGTCTTCTACTTGGCTGATTTATTTCAGTAGTATATAGAGTTTGTATTATAAAAACCTTCATATAGCTAAGAAATGATTGCAGACGACAGATCTAAATCGAAATGTATAATATTTGTTTTTTGTAAGTTGTGTGTACCAGAAGGTTCACTTAGGCGTATACGTCCCATTTTTGTTTTTTTGTTTATAATTTAGTGAAAATTCTATATTTTCTTCTAAAGGTTATATGAGAGGTAGGTTGAAAATAAAAACTAAAAATAAAAAAACATCGAAAGTGTTGGAAAGTATTGACGAACGCGGCCATTAAATTATTCCATTTTGTGAGCGTTATTCCATTTTGTGTTATCGAAATATCGTTTCGATTTCACACCGTACCAGGTGACCATGCCTGATTAAATGTCAAATAGAATACTTCCTTTTCCACCCGAACCAGCGCATTGAAAAGATCTTTCTCTGTGGCAAAGAAAAAGAACAAAAAAACATTGATCACGTCGACCGACATCACACAATACAATAAGTATTGTCATAAATATATTTTGTTTGATCAGTTTCAAGCGATATCTGGAGTTTCAAAAACTCCAATTAAATTGGAATTTGGATCTTCAAAACGTAAGAAGAAGTTTTAAAGATAAATTTTATCAAAAGTGTAATTTTCAATATTTTTGTACAAGCGATTTAATTATTAAAAGTATAACGCTTTGTCCGTCCGTGCAGCGGAGCTCCACAAAGGCGCTTCGAGCACACGAACTGGCCAAGGCCAAAACTCCATCCCGGAGCTGGCAAATCACCCGCACGAGCTACATCTACGTCGAGTAAGCGTTCTACTACAGTCAGCCAAGGTAATCCTTATAATCGCAGCGTTTTTTTTTTATTATTCATATTTAATTTTTAAAAATGTGATCACATAGAATCGAGCGTCGTCTGCCCACTAAAATTCGCAAAACAGCGACGGTCTGGTACTTTGATAGTGTCATCAAGGTCTTGACAAGAACACCGGTTATTCGAGCTGTCACCAGCATTCGCATAAAGCATCCATCGCCGCCGAAATCCAGGAAACATCTGGGTTATTATAATTTTCTTTGCTTTGAATGAACATTTACATAGGGCGCTCTCACGCCGAAATCACTCACTAGTAACCTAAGATAAGTACACATTCCAACTCATTCTTTGCCTTTCATACATACATACTTTAAAAATAATTCATTCTTAAAAATTTAGCGATTTAAAGTATAAGAGTTTGAAAAGGAACTCGTTGCTACACTTCTCACCCGCCTACAAGTCGTGCGCACTGCTTCGCTGGAGGAGAGATTCGGTAAGTCATACATTGTAAGCCTATAAGAGTTATTTTTTTTATCCTATGCATGTACGAACAAATGAATTGAGTTGAGATCAGTACGAGAAAGTAGAGCAACAAATGTTTATTAAACATTTAAGAGACAATGTTGATAACTGAGTCAGCAGACAACTAATTTACTGTTAAACAATTCAACCCAATGAGTGATCTCGATTAAGAGTAAACCTATTTTCATTTTTTGATAACCTACCTCAACAAATGAGGGAGAGCTTTTCAAAGGGTCAATGACCGTTCGATATTGAATGTAAATTTCCTTTTTATGATCTAACTACGGAGCATTTCCTTTTTTTGTTATATCTTATCATTATTTATCATTAGTTTGTACTTTCAGTTTTAAGATTTTGAATTTTAAACCAAGATCTAAGGTCAGTAGTATGCTAAGTATGCAAGAATAATAGTACATACATATATTAAGTTTGTTAAATATTTGAATAAATTATGAAGGATGTTCATCATTGAAATTGTTGTTGGGTTATTGGCACACACAATGCCAAGTGTTTAGAACTTTTATAAGTGTGCTTAGAGAAGAGGGATGTTGGAGGATATATTTGACGGTGGAGAGATGAGTCCTGTTCATCTGGACTTTGGTTTAGGGGTTATCGCAATTATTTTTGAGTGGCGCGTTAACCATGGAGCTTTTTGCCTAGCGCAATTAACAGTGGGCGGGTTACACTCCGGAACTAATTACACCTTAAGTTCCATAAATGAAGGGTATTGGCGAAGACAGATGATTTCAGAGGCTTTTCAATTTTTCTTCCTTTTTAATATTAAGTATGTAGGCACAATTAAAGTTAAACGGCAGTCCAGTGGCAGGTGCAAGAATCCACCCCTCCGACGAGCAAGCCCAATGGCCATCGCTAGCGTGCCTAGCCGCACTCCGCTGACTGGACAACCTAAATCACTTTTTAGTGGGTAACATTGTAGTCCTGTGCTTCAGTGAAACTCACTAAAACGCATAACAATGCATCAAGTGGTTTAGCGAGAGCAGTTCCGTTACAAAGTAAGACGAATTGCATCCCAAAGAGATAGTTTAAGACTTGTGGGTGGACAGCTGGGAAAGAATAAGTTTATGGGAAATTTTTTCACAGCCTTATATAAATCGTTTGAGACATCATCGACTGCTTTTCCGTTCCCTGAGGCTGACATGTAAGAAGTTACGAATTTAACAAGGTTTGTTCATTTGGACCTACCTTTGAAAAAGCTATGGAATCTAATTGAAAAAAGAGGCTGGGTGCGACCCACACTGATAACTTCCCATTAGTGGTCTTTATTATTTCGGTTCCAAACATTTTAAATGAAAAAAATTTAAAAACGAAATATTCAAATATAAAAGATATGGTTTGGTTATTGATGGAAGGGTACTTACAAAATATATATAATATATATGTCAAATATAAACCATTTGTTAGAAATTGTATTATGTATAAAATTAAATAATGACAAAGTCAATATCATTGCTCGTTCTCAAGATATTCTAGTCGAAAAACAAAAATATTACCACTTTTTAGTATTTTTTTTTATTTTTATGTTAAAACTTTCAATTCGATACTTGTCAAATTTAACCATATGTTAATAATTTTATTATGCCGATACCTTCCCGTAAGAATGTACTAAGCGACACTTTTTTCGAAAATGACTTTTTGATGAGGAAATATAAGTACTACTTATATGTTAAGGGCCACGTTTTGGTCTGGGTTTCGCCAACCTATAAAGCATGAAAAGGAAACTAGAGTACAAATAAAAAAAAATATCAACTGCCATGTTTTCTCATTAAAATAATGTTGCCCCCTGAAATTTGTATTATCCGCCAAAAAAATTATGCTAAGCGACATTAATAAAGATCTCATTGTCGTGAGCAACAAAAAATTTTGTTAGATGTCACTTAGTTTAACCAAAATTGATTCAACTAGAACTTTCTTCGTTTTTTTCGTTTCCAGAACAATTTTAGAAATGTCGCTTAGTATACATTCTTACGGGAAGGTATCGATATATAAAACAACATACTTTAGAAGGCACTATCGGTGTTCATTTCCAAGAAATTCGACTTGAAATACAATTTTAACTAGTTTTCACTAGAATTTTTAATAGTTTAAAAAAAAAAAAAAAAAAACTATTAATTCAATATTTGTCAACATTTTACCAATTGTACAAAATTATACTATGTATAAAATAAACTAAATTAAAAGTCAATATTACTACTAGTTCTCGAGAAATTTGAGTCGAAAAACAATTTTTACCAATTTTCAATAGAATTTTATATAGTTTTTTATTTTTTGTAAAAAAACTGTAAACTGATTTTTTTTGAAATTTTCACCAGTTGTCAAACACATTATTTTTCGTAAAATAAAATTATTTTGAGTTTCAAATTGTTTTCCGTTCTTAGAATATCTGGGTTATGAAATTTTTTTTTCAGTTTTTTTTATTTAAAAAAATAACGGTATGTTCATTTTTTTCCAAATTCATACCAAATCTGTATGACCTTATAATGAGTATATTAAATTTTATTTGAAGTCAATAGCATTATTTTTTCGTGAGATATTTGAAACTAACCAAAATTTTTACTTTTTTTTTAAACCGTTATAGTGAAAAAACTACTCACTAAATTTTATTAAACGCCCTTTCAGCCTTTTTCGAAGTTATTATCTATTAAATAAAATTTATTTGAAGTCGATATCTTTACTCGTTCTTGAGTGTCGACGACGAAAAATGGTACAAGAACATACGGACGTACGAACGTACGCACGTACGAACGTACGAACGTACGAACGTACGAACGTACGTACACACACACACACAGACATCTCTCTAAAAATGATTGATATAGCCTCTAGGGACCTTGAAACGTCGAGAAATGTCAAAAATTCCAATTTGACAAATCGGACCGATTACAATAACTCCCTATGGGAAGTTAATAAGAGACTTAAAAGGAAAACTTAAAAAAGATTTTGGGAATATTTAGGACAACAGTTTGAAGCTTCCAACTTTGGGCCTTTTTTATGTTGATATTAGGGTTATTAAAGATGTCGTCGATATCTTAGGAAAATTTTGTTAAGAAAGAGATAAGCTGAGCCAGAAAAAAAAAGTTTGGAAGAGCATTTTTAAGAAAGATAGTGGGTAACGGTTTCTTTCAGGAGAACATCCGGCGGCTCGTCACATCAGCTCATTAAACAAATATCACCACTTTTCGTTTTTTGAAGGATTTAAAATGAAACATTTTATTGGAATGCGTTTATTCACAATAAATATGAAATTACTGCAAATATATTGAATGGAATAATCGAAACCCTTTCTACTTCCTAAAAACCCAAAAAAATGTTGCTTGATAGCCTTATTGACAGAGAGTTTTGAAACTCGAATTGTGTATCTAATTGAGCTTGTTGATTTTTTTCTTCTTTGGCGGTGGTTCTCAACCTAAACCTCACCCAAAACGGAATTTTGGAAAAAGCAATATTTATATGTATATAGTATATGTATATATATATAAGTTAAGCTCGCCTATATGAAACGTGACTCGAAAGAGCTTAGTATTAAAATATTAACAATTTTCCAATTGAAACACAGTTTGGTAATTTTTTCTGTAGATTTTATAACAAATTTAGTTTTAAGGTAGGGTAGATAAAAATGGCGACCACTGGCAGTCCAGCCCTGATACCTATCCATTTTTGATATCATAACTCGATGTGAATGACATTGATATGGGAAATAAATTGTAGACATTCTCAAGAAGTCATCCAATTCGGATTGAGTTCAAAAAGAAGAAAGGATCTAGTAGGTTTTCGTGTCTCTTATTGTGTGTTTCCTTTTGCAAAATCATCTGGAATTTGGGTCGCTCACTTGACCGGCTGACCACAGTCATCCGACACTATCTTCACTATGTAAAGTTAGGCGGCTTGTTGACTGGTGCTGAAATAGTAGCCAATCCGATTGAGTGATCATCCGGCTCTTGCACCGTAAACTTATGTCAAAGCCCACAGTCCGCTAATTCGGGATCCCATTCGCAATCAAACGGAAGTCACTGATCAGAAATTCGTCCAAGAGCAATTTCGTCACGTTGAGAAAAGAGATCAAGTCTTTGATTTTCATTTCGGAAAGTTCGTCAATGTCGTCAAAATATACCATTCCTAATAATTGTGCCTTAAATTTGGCCAAAGCAGGGCATTTGCAGAGGAAATGAAGAACTGTTTCCTTATCCCGTGCGCCAGTCCCCACAGCTATATGGCAGTTCTGTGAGGAATGCCTAGCTTCGCTGCTATGTATTGCCTGGTTCTGCATATCAGATAAAACGTTGGAGATTTATTATAGGTGAGCCAAATTTTCTCGATATAATGCAGTTAGTTGACATGCTCCGCCTACGGTCTGATTGCTTACGAAAACTTGGGAGAATATTGCCCTTCATGACTCCGAGCGGAATATTGACTCTTTCCACAAGTGAGTTATGAAGGGCTGACCCTTTTCTGGCCGGCTCGTCCGCCCGTTCATTCTCATCAATATCACAATGATGCAGAACCCAGATAAGAGTGACATTCAGGTTAAAATTGAGGCTAGCAAGGTCATTCCGCGATTGCTGCACCAATTTGGAGGATGATGTACTGGAATTAATAGCTTTAACAGTCGCTTTACTCCTTTGATAATATTTAATATCCGTATTCCGATTCCGTATTGTAATAATTCTTGTAAGCCAGTAGGTAATTCATTTTGAAAAAACTAGCAAAGTTGGGTTGCCTATGACTTGCGATATACAAGGCACGAGTACTATATATGTACATCAAGTTATGCATCCGTAAAAAAATCGAACTCGAGATTTTGGTCAGACTTGACATTACGATGATAGGGAAGATGAAAAAAGTAGGCTCCGCAATTCTGTCTGCCTGTACGTCCACAGCCTAAACGACTAGGCTGATATTCTTAAAACTTCTTATAGTCAATATTTTTTAATGTTCCCCCCACAGATTTTTATCTTTTTTAAAATTCAAAAATTTTAGGAAATATATTTTTTCTCAAAAACTGTTCCCTAGATTTAAAGAAAAAATGAAAAATTTTAAATTTTATTAAAAAATTAAATTTTTTCCCAGCAATGCTTGTTAATTGGACCCATAAGTTTTTATTTTCTCTGGTAAAGACTGGAACGAAGTGTTCCCAGCTACACATTTTCTTAATTACTTTCCCAGCTAACATCTCTGCACATGACAAATTTGTATTAGGATTCATCGGCCTTACAGTTCACATTCAGCTTTGACGCAAATATAGCATAATAGGAAATGTTTTGGCAGACGAAAACCACCAGTCGTTCAGCAATGATTCCATCTTTGTCAATATAAATTAATTGCCACCAGGGGCTTTGTACCTGCTGATCTACCAAAGCGTTTAGCCTGCTGTTTCACTGCCCACCACGGGCGGAGTACATGTCAACCATTGCCAAAATTATTCGACCCCAAAAATGTTGACTGGTATTATATATTAAAATTTTCAGCAAACAACCATCCAAACGGATCTTTTTTGTTTGGAATTCAAAAATGTCAAAGACAATAACAAAGGTGCTGCCATATAAAAGAGACAAAATATTGATACGTGAAGCAAGCGGAGCACTTCTTTTATTTTAAATGTTACCTTCTAATCTATTAAAAAGTCACTACCTGTCAGTGTACGAGTATATGGTAACCCTACGCCAATTTTCTTACTTTCACTTACCATGTAATTCAATTCATGGGGAAGTATCATTACCCACAAATAAAAATCTAACATCAATCTGGAATCAATTAAAAAACAATTTGATGGATAATGCATATCAAAGAAAAAAAAAATAAGCCACAAAAGTCAGCATAGGGCCATTACAGCTGTCATGATAAGTCTACAATAATTACGAAATAAAAGCGAATCGCTTGACAGCTTGGATATTTATTTTTTGTCGCTGAATTTTTATTTCCTACTTTGAATGACACGCGATAAGCAAATTGGTCACAACCCCTATTTGTTTTTTTGACTTTTGTCAGGTGGACGGACACACAGAATGGCACTTTATAGACGTAACTTATTCCGGTGTTAACCTGTTGAGGGATGTTATGGCTAATGCTAATTACAGGTTAAGTGATATAGAATGAATGGCACCCTGTGTTTGAGATCATGTCGAGATAACATTTAAGGTCAACTTTTTCAATTATGTGATAATTAAAATTAAATTACATGTTGCAAAACAATTATACGAGTATGATAATAATATGCTGTTATAAATGCACGATTACTATGGACAATCTTGTGAAGGCTTGTTACAGATTTTATCTTGAAAATGGTTAATTTTGTGTTTTCGAATCAAAGAGTTTAATTTTGTTTGTTGGTTTTAATGGAAGAATTTTATATAGAAAAGGGACACTCTAGATACTTGAACAGTGTTTAAGTTTTAAATAATTTGAGGAGCATGGGTCCTAGTGATCATGGGCTTAATGACTTATTACTGTTAATACGAGTACTTACTAGGTGCATGTAGGGATGAATCGATCCAAGTAAACACGAGTACATACTCGATACTTTTCTATCGATTCCATGTACTTTTGGAATCGATACTTCGCGATACTCAAGTAGGTAGGTATGGATACTTTGTTTCTATATCATGAATGGAGTAATACAACAACACGATACTTTTGAGGTATCGTTTCAACAATAGATAATGATAGGAATTTTTCATGATCTGTCATTTCCTCGAAAAAGGCAGTATCCCTGAAAAAAATTAAAAAAAGTGTTTTTTTTTTGATTTAGTATTGGGGTAGGTACACATTAATTGGATTTCATCTTTTTTTATTTATAAAATATGTTGAGGGGAATCGTAAGGTTGTCTGTGTACTTTTGTGTGGAAATTAAAAAAATATCAGCCCCACCTACGGTAGTTGTTTTGACAATGCTATAGAGACAAAATTTAATGAGCTCATTCTACATTGCCATTCAAGATCCACATCCGAAGGATAAAGACGTGAATGTGGAATCAAATATGAGAAGTTGAAAGTTATTATCGTCAGCAAAGTAATTTAATGGACTAGAAGTTTCAGACAAAAGATCATTGATCAATATGAGAAAGAGAGTGGGAGACAAAACGAAGCCCTATGGCACAACATCATTTATTTTATAATTTAAAAATTAGGACCATCCAACACAACTTATATTGAGCGGTTCGAAAGGTAGGTTCTAATCAAACGAAGAAAAGATACATCAATAACAAGGGAGCGTAAATAAATACTGTTCTCTATAATACCGTTCTTTTAAAATACCGCTTTTTAAAATTTCGTTTATTCAAAATCCCCTTCTGCATAAATACCACATTGTTTATACGTCGCAATAAGAAAAGGGATTATAAAAAACGGGATTATAAGGGACGGAATTTTAAAAAGCGGGATTATAAAAAGCGGGATTATAAAAACGCGGGATTATAAGAAACGGGATTTTAAAAAACGGGATTATAAAAAGCGGGATATCGTACCCAACCCCAATACCAAATGTACACATTTTCGATAAGGGAGCTTGATGTCAAACTCTATCAAATGCTTTTGAAGTACCAAGTGTAATAAATCTTTCTTCCTTCAGGATAAGTGCCACTGTTCGGTGAGACTTACCATCAGATCACCATTTTTTTACGACAGTGATCCACTAGAGGTAATAAAGGAAAACTCTTATTGTTCTAACTGAATGAAGTTCCAATATTAACCCCAGTTTATACTTTAGAAATAAAGTGTGCGTGCCAAATACAACTTTCTTTTTAAAAATGCAATTAAAATAAACAACATTAAGTTTGTTTCATGTATTATGTTTTAATTAGTAAGAGCAAACATTCCAATTAATTATGGAACACAACGTCGTTCACGGGGCTTCCTTATCTGGCTACGCAGTAGTGCATTCTGTCACTCCAATTTTCCAAGACCTTATTAATGGCCTCGGGATGTAGCTCGGATAATATTGGTCTTAAGTGCTTGAATCGTTTCGACATTATTGGCATAACATCGGTCCAAAGTCCAAAGGGGTCAGTTCGGAGCTTTGAGGCTGCCAATTGACATCGCCAAGACGGCTGATAACGCGATTTGGGAATTTGGTGTGCAATTGTGGCATGGGCTGTGTAGCATGACAATCAATTTTGCAGAGGTCATCCACATCCATATTTTCAATTTCAGTAAAAATAAAAGACTGTTAACATGGCTTTGTAACACCTACCCTTGACCGAAACGTTGTTCCCAGCACAATTTTCGAAGAAAAATGGTCCAATGATGCCACCCCTCCACAATTAATTTATTTATTTATTTATTTATTTATTTTATTTCGTGATTGTTTAATAACTGTAAGAAACAATATCTTATAAGATAGTTACAAACTAATTTTACAGAGTTGAGCAAGAAATAAGTTAAATTAATATTAAAATTCAAACTAAATTAAGATACAATTTTAGAATTTAAATTAAGTACTTAAAGAAAAATGTCTTCTTAAAACTTTTTTATTCTTGTTGTGTTTTGAATTTCTGTTATATTGCGCGGTAAGGAATTCCAAAGCCCGATTGAATTTACAAAAAATTGGCGCTCTGATGTTAAATATGAATTGCGTGGATGAATCAGTTGACGAGATCTATGCAAGGTAGCAAAACGAATTTTGTTAAAACAGTATTGTGGTTGGCGTGTAGTCAGTTTTCAAATGGCATATCCACCAGCAGATTAGCAAAATTACCTAATCGATCGTATCTTTGTAGGCCAAAGACATAACGAACGAGTACTGTTAAAGGAAACATTGAGTTTATGTTTACTTGCGTAGTTGCAGTTGCAGTAAATTTCGCACCCATTTGTCAGAATCAGTAGTTTTAAGGTCTTGGCAAGAAGTAAACGTGTTTTTACTGGCGTAAAAGACTGGGCTACCCATAAAGCACGTAGCACACCATATACTTTCCCAACAACCCATTAATGTGATTGTCCCAAGTCAAAAAGCCGTTGAAAGTCACTCCGAGATTTTTGGCAGTCTCAACGTACTCGATTGGAGCATTGCTCAACATAATCGGCGGAAAATAATTAAGATCTAGAGTCTTACGATGTATAAGTACACATTTAGATTTCATTGGGTTCAAAATAGGACCATTTTAAAATTTTTCCAAGGTCTTCATTGACAATGAAAGCTCCATGCTCAATAAGTCCCAGAGGGCAACTGAGATATAACTGAACGTCATCAGCATACATATGACAGGAACAGTTATCAACCAAAGAGGGAAGTTCATTGACATAAATAGAGAACAGTAGAGGACCCAATATGGAATCTTGAGGAACACCAGCAGCAATTGGCAAGAAATCAGACAGGCCGTCCCCAACTTGAACTACTTGTATTCTTTTACTCAAATAAGAGTATATCAGCTTCGTAGCACAAGGAGAAAAATTAAAATTCTGCATAAGTTTTTTACATAAATTGACATGGTTAACTATGTCAAAAGCCTTTGAGAAATCAAGAAGAACCAAAAACGTTATCTCATCCTTATCCAACGCTTTTCTTATGTCTTCAGTGACGTTCAAAAGTGCTGTGATATAGCTGTGCTTTTTACGAAAACCAGACTGTTTAGGTGTAAGCAATGAGTTCGCTGTAAGATAAGCATTGATTTCTTTCTGTAAAATGTTCTCAAAGACTTTCGACAAGTAGGAAAGGACTGAAATAGGCCTAAATTCAACTCCTTTTGCGTTTTTTGGGAGTGGTATGATCTTGGCTACCTTCCAAAGGTCGGGATACACTCCTGACAATAAAATTGTATTGAAAGCGAAATGTTAGATAAGGCAACACAATTGGGAAAATCATATACAAAAATTTGGGGTGAATAGAATCCAATCCCACGGCGTTTGACTTTACAGAAAGAAAAACCTTCAACAACATCGGCACTATCCACACGGCAAAAACCAAAACCAAGATTAGCTGTCTGATCCGTAAATGTTAAAACTTCAGGTGTACCCGACGAAGGCACCAGTGTCAATGGCAATGAAGCAAAGGTGTTATTGAGTGAATTAACATCTACATAATGATGGTGATTTTTAATTTGTTTATTTCATCGACGGTATTATCAAGGTTATTAAGTGCGCTACTGATTTGAGCAGAGTTATCTATTTTAAGTTTTGGCGGTACTACATTCGGTGAAACATTGAGTGAAACAATATCGGGTTTTATTTCAGTGTTCGAGGATTCTAATTGCACAACTCGAATATTTAAATCGGTAATACTGTTTTTGATTTCTTTTATTTCCCGGCCTAGCGCTTCTGTAATTTTTTTTCCGACTCCTCTACTTTTTTTGACAAAAGAGACACAATAAACTCACTTTGTTCGCGAAGCTTTTCATCCATCCAAGTTTTATCCATGATTTTTGACGGTGTATTACGAGGGGAAGATGAGGAACTTTTGGGCGAGTCTAATGTGAGGTTTTTAGTGCGAAGACGTTTAGGTGGATTTGACGACATGGGTATGGGTGCGTAGTTATAATTACGGATGCTTTAAAGTGTGGGTGGCGGCAAACGGGTGAGTTATTTGTATTTATAAGCAGGCGTGTGGGTAAAGAAAGCACGATAATAGACACTCAAAGATCTTACATGAGTACTTTGCACAAAGGAAAATAAAATATAAAATTCACTTTTGGCACCAAACTGTCACTCTCTGTGGATGCATTGCCTTCTGGATAATAACGTGTGGTGTTTTCGAGCCCAGATGATGTGTGTTAAAGTAGCCGCCGAGATGAAAACGCGCCTTCTCGGAAAAGATGATTTTTCGCTCAAAATCTTTGTCCAATTTAAGCTGCTCTAAAGCCTAAACTGCGAAACGATACCACACTGAAAATAAAATCTAGGTATATATGATAAAAATCTAGGTTGATTTGACAAAAATTTTGTCAATATACGTCCAACAAAAAGTTTTATCAAATTGACAAAAATTATAGAATTTTGTTGAGTTAACAAAAAATATTTTGTTGTATCCACAAAATTATTTTGTTATGCTAACAGATAAATTTGTTGAAATAACAAAAACATTTTGTCAATATGACAAAATTTCGTAGAATTTTCAAAATTAATTTGTCATATGTATTACAATTCTTTTGTTGTATTAACAATTTTTTTGTTAGTGTTATTGTTTTTTTATTATTATCAGATTAACAAATTTTTTTGTTAAATTAACAAAATTGTTTTGTTTTGTTACATTAACAAAATATTTTGTTAAATTAACGAAAATTTCTTGTTATATTTTGTTAAATTAACAAAATATTTTGTCAATTTTACAAATTTCTTTTGTTGAATCCACAAAAAAGAAAATTAATTTTGTCAAAATAGTTTTTTTTTTTTGGGATTTAAGTCCACAAAAATTGGCGTTTCGTCCCTACGATCTCACATGCAACCATCTGTGAGGGCTTATGGACAATACGCAATTTTTGTTAAGTTCAGTTAATCTTACATCGATTTTTCAACAAAAATCAAATGTGAACTATATCATACGGGTTGGCTACGTTTTCCCGCAAAACGATTTCCCGCGTCACGTTTTCCCGCGTAACGTTTGCCCGAAAATCATTTTCCCGCAACTCGTTTTCCCGTAGAACGATATCCCGTATCACAGTTTCCCGTGTAACGTTTGCCCGCCGATTCCTACCTTTCTCGATACAAAGCGACAGCGCTGTATTAATCACCAACTGAGCAATGAGAATGAGAACGATTGCAATACCTCACACGCTCACACTAACATGAGAGATCACGGAGGAAGCAGGACCTGCATAGAAGAAAGACATTGAGAGATGAGAGATGTCTTGCTAGAGGTTTGGGGTGCTTGGTACTGAGTAAGTGAGTGCATGGTTGTTGGACGCGACGATGACGTTGGTGGGTTGACTGACATGGTAATTGGTGCACGGGATGGGGTGGTTGGTGGACGAGGTGTGACGATGATGGTGGTTGTGGCGATCGCTTGCAATATTGTTATAGAGAAATGTTCTTCAAGGATTGCAATACATTTTAAGGGTTTAATAGATAGACTGATATATATTAACTATCGTAGAATAAAGGCTTTACAATTTACAATGATTTTGTGCATACATAGCTTGCACAGGATACTAAGTTTATACCTATCTTATAACTGAAAAATAAATTCAAAATGATGATAAGTAATTACAAAACGAAAAGGGAATTTATTTTTGAATAAAAACTACGTAGAAAACTTTCATTTGATATTTTTAAATTATTGACATGGACTTCTTTTTAGAAGTCTGTTAACTAGGTATGAAGAAAAATAATGGAATTTGGCAGATAATTAATTTGTTTATTATTTAATAGCAAATATTTTATTTGAAGTGAATAAGTTTATATAAATAAATTAATCAAAAATCAATCAATTGCAAAATAAACAAATAAATAAACATTGAAAATAATAGTCAAATAAATAAATAAAAGCAAGGAAAGAAAATTATTAAATAAATTAATAAATGAACAAAAATAAATAAATAAATACGTGAACAGATAAATAAATACATAAATAGAGATTTAAATAAATAAATAACAGATAAATTTATAAACAATGAACAAAATAATGCACAGATAAATACATTTATTTAAGGGCTTAAGTATTTTTTTTTTTCAGTTTCAGTTAATGTTTAGAGCGAATTTTATTTGCTCAGAGCTTAAAACGCTTTTAAAGCTTTTTCATCATCATCATCGGCTCGACAACCGGGTTCCGGTCCTGGCCTCTTTCAACAAGTCTCTCCACCTATCCCGGTCTCTAGCCGACGCCATCCAGTTGCGCACCCCAAGGCTTCGGGCGTCCTGGTCTACGCCATCTCTCCAGCGCAAGCATGGTCTACCACGCTGTCGTCTACCATAGAATGTACCACAAAGAACTTTCCGAGCAGGTTCCTCTTCGCTCATGCGAGCTAGGTGCCCTGCCCACCGGAGTCTACCGAGCTTAATTTTTGTCACGATATCTGCTTCTAGGTAGATTGCGTACAATTCATGATTGTACCGTCTCCGGAATCGTCCTTCCTCACATATGGGGCCAACAATTCTCCTTAAGACTTTTCTCTCGAACGCAGCTAAGAGGTCGGAGTGCCTTTTGGTAAGCACCCAAGTCTCGGATCCATATGTGAGTACTGGCAGGACCATGGTCCTGTACAGCAGCAGTTTTGAAGTTATGGTGAGATTTCTGGATTTGAAAAGCTTTGACAGACTATAGTAGGCTCTGTTGGATTTGAGAAGCCGCCCGCGTATTTCTTCTTCTATATTGTTATCGGCTGCTACTATTGACCCAAGGTATTTAAAGGATTGCACCACTTCAAATTCGTGCTCCGCTACCTTGATTGTTTGACCAACTGTTCCTCTCGCATTCGACGCCACCATGTACTTTGTTTTACCTTCACTAATGTGCAGCCCCAGATTTTGTGCCGCCTGCTCGATCTGGATGAAGGAATCGTGTACAGCTTGTTCGGATCTTCCGATGATGTCAATGTCGTCTGCGTAAGCTAGTAACTGGCTCGACCTGTTGACGATGGTCCCTCTTGTTGCCGTGCCAGAGTCACGGATTGCTTTCTCCAACGCCAGGTTGAAGAGGAGGCAGGCCAAACCGTCCCCTTGTCGGAGTCCATTAAAGATTTTGATTGGTCTGGATAGCAATCCGGCTATTTTTACTTGGCTTGTTACGTTGGTCATGGTCAACCTACATAGTCGTGTCAATTTATTTGGGATGCCGAATTCTCTCATGGCTTTGTAAAGTTCTACCCTGGCTATGCTATCATAGGCGGCCTTAAAGTCTATAAACAGATGGTATGTTGGGATGTTAAATTCTAGACATTTTTCCATCGCCTGCCTAAGGGTAAAGATCTGATCAGTTGTTGATTTGCCTGGAATGAAACCACACTGATATTGTCCGATGACGGTTTTAGCGTATGGGGTTATCCGGTCTTGTAGGATAGAGGAGAGTATCTTATAGGCGGTACTCAACAACGTGATACCTCTATAATTGCCGCACGTTGTGACATCTCCCTTCTTATGTATGGGGCATATTATGCCTTTTCGCCAGTCTTCTGGCATTTCTTCTTGCTCCCATACGTGCACTATAATATCATGAATTGCTTGACGTAAGGCTGGCCCGCCGTGATGAAATAATTCGGCTGGTATGCCATCGGCTCCCGGGGATTTGTTCTGTTTAAGCCGGCATATAGCCCTCTCAACCTCTTCTATGCTTGGTGGCGGCAACATAGGGTATTCTTCTTGAAGTAGTGGAGCCTCCACTTCTGCAGTGAGCTGACCATTTAGCAATTCATTGAAGTACACTTCCCATCGCTCCAGTATGCTTTCAGGATCGGTGATCAGATTTCCCTCTCCGTCCTTGCAGTATGTGCAGCGTGGTGTGTACTGCGTCATGTTTCGGACGGATTGGTAGAACTTCCGCGCCTGGTGCGGACCTCGCTCTCGGCTGTTTTCTATTTCACAGATTAGGTTCTTCTCCCAGGCTGATTTCTTTTGTCTGTGAAGCCGTTTTTCTGTTCTTCTGAGCTCTTTATATTCCTCTTCGCGTGCCCGCGTTCTATGAGATTGTTGCATTGCTCGGTACGCAACATTCTTACGTTCAGTCGCTAGCTTGCATTCATCATCAAACCAGTCGTTCCGATTTTTACGACTGCTGCCTAAGATGGAGTTGGCAGTACTAATGACAGTATTTTTAAGACGTGTCCACTTTTCATTTACGTCCAGCATACTGGCTCCAGGACTTACTCTCCCTAAGTCAGGTGTTTCTAGGGCGAGTCCTAACGCATTACCAAAGGTGTTACTGGTGTTTTCATTGCGCAGGGCGGCCATGTTGATTCGAACCTGATCGGCGGATGCAATGCGTCTTCGCAAGGCAATCCGCCCTCGGAAAACCATACCAACAAGATAGTGATCCGAGTCGATATTGGCACCTCGGTACGTTCGTACCGTCATCAAGTTCGAGTAGTGGCGACGGTCTATCAACACGTGGTCTATTTGGTTACGAGTGACTCCATCAGGTGATACCCAGGTGGCTTTGTAGATATCTTTACGCGGGAACCTGGTACTCGCAACGACCATGTTTTTCGATGCTGCCAATTCTAAGACTCGAAGTCCATTGTCATTAGTGTTCTCATGCAAACTATGGGTGCCTGCGTAATGCCTGAATACCGGCTCCCGACCTATTTTTGCGTTCAAATCCCCAAGGATGATTTTAACATCATACCTTGGACAGGCATTGAGGGCCCTCTCGACTTGTTCGTAGTAAGTCTCTTTTTCTTCGTCTGAGGACTCCTCCGTAGGTCCGTGAACGTTAATGAGGCTGATGTTCGTAAATTTGCCTCGCACGCGAAGGGTGCATAGCCTTTCGCTTATAGCGTTAAAGCCGATGATAGTAGACTTCATTTTTTCGCTGACTAGGAAGCCTACCCCGAGCACATGGTGTTTTGTATGACAGCTGTAGTATATGTCATATTCTTTCTTCTGTAAAACACCATTCCCTGTCCATCTGATTTCTTGAAGAGCTGTTATGTCAGCTTTATACTTTGACAGGGCATCGGCTAGCTGCTGAGCAGCTCGAGCTCTATAGAGCGATCGTACGTTCCATAAGAAAATTCGTAAATCGTTTTTCCTTTTTCTATGCGTGGGTTGTCGTCGTGAGATCAGTCCGTTTCCGAGGCTTGTTGTCGGTCTCGTAATTCTTTTAGTTTTACGGGACAGGGAATTAACCTGTCGCCAACCTGAGGAACCAGCCTGATCATATTAGCCAAACCTTTTTTAAAAGGCTTGTTTCTAGCGGCCGCCGCGGAGAGGCTATGATCACACTTCCACCAGTCCCGAATAGTTACGGCACGTGCATGTTTTCGTATGCTACATGTTGTTCCCCCTATTCGTCTGATGGCTGACCGCTTTTTGGTAATCCCTAAAATGGTCTGGGTTTTCATTTAAGAAACGTTTTAGATTATGAATTTTTATTTTTTCTAGATTTAGAAGTTTTTTAAGCGTAACTATGTAATAGTACATATAAAAATATGAATTTAATTTGAGAAAATTGCCGTCTGTTTTCTAGAAAAGCATGAATTTATGCAAAAAAAAAAGCTTCAAGATCTTTTCTTTTAGGATTTTAACTCCCTTTTTGGGGCTCTCGACCGCTCACGCAACTCCGTTGCTCCGCTTAGGGTATGTTCAGTCGCCAGGCAGGCGCCTATCTCAGCAGTTTTCTTGAACATCAGTACCATGGGTGGCACCTTAAGTGGATTCAAAGTATTTAATTTTTTATAACCTTGTGAAGTGTTTGAAGCAATTAAGGTCATCCTTTCGGACGGCTTGAACAAAACTACGAAAATGCTACCGAGTCTACCGGCCTAAGAACTCAAACGAACCAGATAGACTATCCAACTTTATCTAAAAGAGGATGCCAGGGACAGTCCTGATGCTTCTAACCAACATCTTGAACAACTGCTTCAATAACAACTTCTTCCCTTAAAAATGGAAAACTGCAAAGATTGTGGCGATCTAGAAGAAAGGTGTCAGGATCATGATCTCTAACTACAGGCCAATATCACTCTTCAATAACCTAACCCAGCTCTTGAAAGAGCTGATACTAAGGAAACTTAAGAAGTTTTGCAGAGATAACAACTATGTAAATACCTGACATCCAGTTTGGCTTTAGAGAGAAGAACTTGACATTACACCCGTTTCTGAAGTTCCGGCATGACACAACCAATGCTTTCAACAGTCATCGTGTAACCATCGGAAACTTTCTAGATGTCGATAAAGCATTCGACAGCGTCATCCACCCCCGCCACTAATAAAAAATTATTTTTTCATTTCTTTTTTCCAGCTACTTCTTTGTGCAATTTGGAAACTGCTCATTAATTATGAAAAGCATCATAGCCGGATTCCAACAAGGTTCAAAACTTGGCTCATTCCTCTACAGTCTGATGAAATCAGACCAACCCATCCCAACCGGCTGTGAAAACCTGCTCTATGCTGATAACTCGCTTATGTATGCAACCTCAATGTCAGTACTAGTCATTTTCTTCCTTCTGTTATATATTCCTATATAATCATATTATTCATCATTTTTTATATCATGTTATAAATATTCCTATATAACCTTTTATTCATCATTTTTGATATCATGATTTATATATAACCTACATATATGTATAATGACCACCCAATGTGATCATTCATATTATTCATCATTTTTGATATCAATTCCCAATGCAAAAGGGATATACAATATCAAATGTCACCCTTTGTCACGATCGCGACTATAATTTAAAAGATAAACCTTCCACCCATGATTGATTGTGTGCATCACTTGCACACAATTTACTATGTCGCATTCCGCGACTCATCAGTTATTCCATCTAAATAAAATGTAATTAAAATTATTTTAAGTAAGTTGAAGTTTGGCAGCAAAAGTAAAGAGTTGTTTCTCATTAAATAAATACAAAATAATAAATAAAAACACTTGTTTTCTAATTACCGATAAGAACACCCACCAGTTCTTCGTTCAACAAGCCAGTCACCCAAACAGCCAGTCACCCAAACAGCCAGTAGCCCAACTAGCAATCACCCCATAACACAACTGAATAAAAGTTCCTACCTCTTCCTGAGTTCCTACTTCTACGGAGTTCTGACAAGAACTGAGAATGTTTATGGAAGAACTACTACACACATATTTTTTTCGGCTATCAAATAATTAATAAAACAGTCTGATGACATAAGACCAACCCATTCCAACTGGCTGTGAAAACCTGCTGTATGTTGATGACTCGCCTACGTATGCAACCTCAATGTCACCACTTGTCATTTCCTTCCTCCCACCAGCTCTTCGTTCAAAAAACCAGTCAGTCGTCCAACCACTAATCACCCCATAATACAACTGACCTCTTCTTGAGGTCTTACCTCCACGGAGATCTGACAAGAACTGAGGATTTTTATGGAAGCACTATTGCTTAAATAAATCCAAAAAGTACTATCTTAAAAGTAGTATTTAGTACTGCCAATCCCGTCGCCAATCCCGTGAAGAAATCTACGGGATATCATGCGACGGGATATCGTGCTGCGGGATTGACGTCAAAAAAGTATCAAAAAAATCGGCGGGCAAACGTTACACGGGCAACTGTTTTGCGGGAAAATGTAACGATCCCATATCATACACGAAAGAAATTTTTTGGTTTCCTTATAAAATAGTTTTATCTACATATCTGATAATATTATTTTGTCAATATTACAAAATAATTCAACCCCAAAAACAAAATATTTGTCATTTTAACAAAAATGTTTTCATTTTTTGTTAAATTAACAAAAAAAGAATAACAAAAACTTTGTGATATTGACAAACACTTACAAAACAGATTTTTTGTAGATACAACAAACATTTTGTTAACATCACAAAAAAGTTTGTCGATGTGACAAAAACCTCTGTTTTATTTTGTTATATTAACAAAACTTAGTTTGTTAAACTGACAATATTATTTGTAGTGCATATTTTGTTAAACTGACAAAAAATCATGCTGGATTATAAAAACTTTGTGAAATCAACAAAATCATTCTTTCGTATTGACAAAAATTTTATCGAAACGATAAAATTGTTTTGTTAAAGGTCAACAAAACGTTTTTGTCAATATTACCTAGGAATTTATTTTCAGTGCAGGCTCACGAACTTTTCGCACAAACTTGCCTACAGTAAGCACGGTGGGCAGGGGCGTATTTACTCTAGGACTAAAAGGGCTACAGCCCGGGGCGGCAAGGCGGCTAGGGGCTTCGCACAGTGGAACGAAAACATGAAAAATGAGTTTTTGTGATGGATTTTGAAACGGTTTTCACTATTTTGTATAGTTGTATAGTTTTATACTTCATTTCAAAAAATCTGAAAAAATAACCAATTTTCCAAAAAAACAAATTAACATAACCCCTGAAACTAAGATTTTTCTAAATTTTAGTTTTAGGCAAATAAAATTAATTTTATGGTGGAAAAACAGTTAATATTTATTGCTCTTAATTCATATTACAAGTTTGATGTGCATTTTTGCACTTTTTTTTAAATATGAATTTCGAGACATCGTTCACAATTTAATTTGAATGTTATTTATATTGAATACCTATTGTTCTAGTTATATATGTACAAATAAAATGTCTTTTGTTTTTTCATGGTATTTAATTAAAAACTCTATTACTTTTGAAGCATCAAGCTTAACTTCACCTTTCAGATTAATTTTTTCTGCAAAAAGAAGCGTAGTGCTCCCTGTACTTTGACGTAAAGCTTGGGTCTTACACCAGTTTTGTCTCTCGCTGAAGTTTTCAAACTGTTTATAAAGGTTCTGAAATTATGTGTTGAATTCCGTGTCAAGCCACGTTTTATATACCGTTTTAAAATTAGATTTTTTTGTAACTGTATTCTACAAATCTATTTTTCAGCTTCAAACAAAACTTGCAAAAAAAATTCAAACAAGACATGATGATCTTAAAAGCAATATCGGAATTTGATCCAAAACATTACACAAAGTTTTGCCAATGTAGGAAAAGGAAACACATCATATTTTTCTTTTGCCACCTATGAAAAGATTATAAAAATTATGTCAGCTAGAGTCACAAAACCGATTATGGAACAGCTTCAAAGGTCTAAATACTTCTCGTTGAGCGTTGGTTCGACTCCTGACATAAGCAATGTAGACCAGCTTTCATTAATTTTAAGGTATGTTCAATAGAACGCAGAACACGTTGAACGATTTCTCTGCTTTCTGCCATATACAGGCCATAAAGCAGAACACATGTTACAAGCAATTATGGATACTTTTAAGTCATTAAACATTGACGTAGAAAATTGCAGAAGTCAATCTTATGATAATGCAAGTAACATGTCAGGGCAATATAACGGCTTTCAAGCAGAAATTAAAGAAAAATGTAAGCACATTCTTTAAATTTGATCGGATCATCGGCAGTTGATTCTTGCCCAGAAGCTGCAAAATTTTTCGGCTTATTACAAAAAATATATATGTTTTTTTTACGGTATCAACAGAGCGACCAAAGCTTCTTAATTAATTTTTTAATGGTTCCGAAAATGTCACATTAAAAAATTTGTCGCACTTACCCGTTGTTCAGCCCGAGACGATGCCAGTACGAGCTTAAACAGAGATTGGGACCAAATAATATCGGCTCTCAATGCCATTAAAAATGATGCCCACCAGAAAGCTTTAGTGAAAACTGAAGCTAGCGATTTATTGTCCCAATTGAAGTCCCTTGATACAGCGATATTGTCTTAATTTTGGTATTCTATACTCAAGCAATTTAATATTGTATCAAAAAAAATTCAAGGTATTGATACAGACGTAGAAACTGTGTCCAGGCTCTACGGACACTCATATCGTTAGAGAGAGAAAAACGAGAATGCTTTGATGTTTTTGAAGAGATTACAAAATGGACCAAAAAAAGAATCGTCAAGAGGAAAAAACGAGATGAAGATTTTCAAGAAGAGTGTGTCTCTGGTGATTCTACCAACAATGGAATAAAATGTTACAAATTTCGGCATGACATTTTTGGAAGCCAAATGTCGTAGGAGTTGTTCTAGTTGATCATTAGGACGTCCCTTTGCGTTGTTGAAAGCGGCCAGTGAAAAAAAAAACATTTTTTGAAAATAGATGTTCAGGGAACTAAGTGTTTTTTTAAAGGGGACTGAATAAATCTTAATTTTTTTTTTGTATTTTTTCTTGGGTACACATTGAAATATAGAAATTATATTTAATTAGTCTTCATAAACATATAAATTCATGGTTAATACATATAACTTAGCATTTTATTAAAAGATAATAAATTATAATACATTTTTTTTCTATTTAGAATCAATTTAAAATAAATTATATTGTTTTTAAAAATATTCGCAATGAAGTTCGAAGTTTAATATAACCAAAAATTTCTCAGTTTTCTAAAAACTCACCAGAGGACTGATAAACTAAACGGAAAATCCACGACTTGTTGCACAAATGTCTTTTTCACAATACTAACATAAGAATCTATTTGCAAGATGATTTTATTGTGAAGAGACTTGGTACTTCAAATTGCCAGTGCTGGAAATGCGATCTGTCGATAGTTATTGATTTTTTTAGTTTTTTTTTTTTGTAATAAAATAAATTAATAAAAAAATATTCATCTATTTCGTAGCAAAGATGGATTAATCTAAGTATGAGACCTGAAATAAGAGAACGGTAATAATTTTTCTTTTCGAAAACGCAAAGGGGACACGTCAGGGGACTAAGAATCAGACACTTTAAAGAATTTTTTGAGCAAAATAAAATAAGGTCACCCTAATAATATTGCTAGGCCAGGTAGATATCTATCAATTAGATTTAATTTTATAAAAAAAAATTAGATTAAATAACTGAACGGATTTTAAAATATTTCTTGGACCGCCGAAAATTACAACGTTTGTAGAATCACCCTCTTAATTAAACATTTTCTGGAGCAAAACAACACTGCAAATATGAGTTTAACCTTCATTTAAGAGAAAAAGAATTGAAGGAAATATGTTGAGGTTGCTTTAAGAATATACTTGTGCACTGCAGTGACAAATTAAACAAAATAAAAACCTATTTAAGGTCTCGCATTAACGAAGAACGCCTTAATGGTTTAGCGTTATTAAATATAGAAACTGAACTGACAAAAAATTTGGACAAGGAATCTATTGTTAATGAATTTTGTAATCAATATACACACAGAAAAAAATTGAAAACATCAAGTATTATGCATTTTGTGTTTTTTATTACTTTATTTTTATTGTTCTAAAGGGCGGCAAAATTTATCAGCCCAGGGAGCCAAATCCTTAAATACGCCTCTGACGGTGCGTTCTTCAGTTCGGGTAAAACTTTTTTGGGCTACACAGCAATCACTTTGGAAATAAGTTTTCGGTATTCCCGCAACGTTAGTCAAGCGTAAAGCGACGCAGTTCGTTCGAGGAGGTATGATACTGACTTTATGTCAAGATTTCGAGCGTCAAACAGCTGTTAATGTCATATGATATAAAAGGAAACTACTAGATGGCCCACCCCTTACACAAAAATATCACCACTTACAAGTACCATAAATAATTGATGAATGTTGGCAAATCAAAGGCCTCGAGCACTAGGCGATAAATTGTTTAAAACTGCGATTTTCCATATTTTTTTCTTTTAATGTAGAAACCTTCCGAATGCAGTAGATGTTCACTGGCCGAGAGTTGGCACTACTCCCATCGTCATCCTTGCTTCATTAATCCTCCTAAGAAAAAGCAAAATTTAAATAAGTAAAAAATTAAAGACCGTAACCACTTAGGTACGTTCCCTGCATCAAATCTTGTTAAGAGAAAACGAGCTACCCGTCAATTTACATCTTGTTAAAGGCCTAAATACAAAATTGCGTTTTTATTACTTTTTTTTAATAACTTAAAAATTTATGAAAATTGCTAGAATCTTAAGGTGTAAAGCCGAAACTGCTATATAAGAGCCCAACCCTTTTTAGGATTCACCTTGAGTTCTTGTTTATTCAAATGTTGGCTCCAGCAAAAGGGTATAAAAACAAATAATGCAAATAAACAAGTAAAGTCATAAAAAATATCAACCGTAATTTTTCTTCTTTCGCTTCGGTTCCGTCTGGAATCACCCTCTTTACAATTTTTTCCCAACTGTGTCGCTGTGGTCAAAGGATTTTTTCTTATTCAAATTTTTCGTAACAGTGCTATTTGGTTTCTTTTGAATATAATTTCCAACCCCAATAAAAATGATGTGAATCCTTAATTAAGGATAAGAAAAGGCAAAGCTTTAGAATTGAGTTGACGCAGGAGAATATTTTATGTCGCTGCGATATTTTTCTGTTTTTCTTATTTTTTTATGTCACGTGGGAATTGCATTTGATGCTCCTTTTAAGCAACAGCATCAATTATCCTAGTGCGCTTAGGGCCAGGACGAGGAAAGGAAAACTTATGGCAACAAATTGTGTGATTTTTCTTCTTCCTGGGTCTTTTTTTATTTTTTGTCTAAATATTCAAATTGACAAATTGATATTTGCATTTAAATTGAAAATTACATTTGCTGTGTGGTCACAATGGTGAAATTTACTTTAAGAGACATCTTCCTATCAAAATGTTTCGACATCTATTCATCAGCCGAGAGCGCAACCCTCTGAGTGGGGTGGATACATAACCTTCTTTTCATTTGGCGTCAATTTTTCATTCTTGTATTGCTTCCTCGTCACTGCCTTTTGTCATTCATGTTTCATAAGTTGCTGTGAGTTCTGACATCAGAAATATTACAGCAGGCCGTCATCCGGACTAAAGGGTGTAAATGATGGCATTCGGATCTTGACTGGCTCAAGCTGGATGGGAGGATGAGGGATATTTGCAAGACGTTCTATATTAGATGGTTCTTGTGAAAGGATGTCAAAAGGCATTTTACTAAAATCAGGAGATTAGTCATAACATTATCATGCCCGTCCTAATGACTGGATTTTACTATTGTACTATAGTTCGAGGGTGGTGGAGACATGGTATTGTTTTGTTATCCCAACTGTAAGTTGCTGCTAATTTAGTTTATTGCCACGCAATTATCCAAATGAACAGACTGACAAATGAGTCGTGATTTGATGACACGAATTAAAGGACAAAACTAGGAGCGCTCGCCGCACCGTTGATAAAGATACATTTATATTGTCAAAGACCACATGTCGCTTAATGTCGTCCTTTGAAATGGATGGTGAGGAGGATGGTGAGAAGATAAGCTAACGGGCATGAATTAAGGGTGAATGTGATTTTTAGGTTGAATGAATTCGATGAGTGCCAAATACTTTTTTGGGGGCATACTCGTACCAGGCGCTTCGTTGTTGGTAAATGAGATCATTTAACCAAAAAATACTTCCTTATTCGGGTGGGTTATGATCAAGGCTGGGGGTTGGCAAAATATTTTATGTTCAAAACTAACTTTTCCGGCTTTGCGGCTCTATGAATTGTCTCAAAAAACTTCGACTAGAGCTGGTACTCACTGTTCCGAAATGAAACAAATACTGAAATCACTGTTTCTCTTAATTCTTGAAAATTTTCGATAGCCCATTACTTTCAGATGTAATATTCAAATCAGTGAATCAGATTAATTCGGCCGGAAGGATTCAATTGATCATATAGAATTTTATAAGTTATCTAAGCGCTAAGCCTTGATACTTCTTAACTTCATAACCTTTAAATCATTGAAAACTGTGAACGTCAGGAAGTAAATCCAAAACAAATAAATTCAGCAACAGCTCATAAAGAACAAGGAACTGTGTGCGTGATATCCAAATGACTAAGGTAAAAAGCACCTTAAAATTCCTCACAAGAAACCTACTTGTTTTAAGTTTTAAACAAGCTTTAAAGGGGGTTTTCAATTCGCACGGGTAGATTTTGATGGACTGTGGCGGCCATGTTGTTATGGTGCAGCTGTCAAATCTGTTGTTTATTATTTAATTACTGATGCGAAACACAGGTGAAAAATACGTCCATTTCCGGTAGACTCTTCAACGTTTCGTGGCCAAATTTGAGAAGACCGATTCAGTAATCAATCTGCCAACATGCGTACGTTAAGAAAATAAAAGTTCGGCTGAGAAAATCGCCGAGGTCCGTGAAAGTGTACAGAAGAACCAGAGGCAGTCCATTTCTCGTCGTTCACAAGAAACTCGGCTTTTCGTTCATTCAACTTGACAAATTTTGCGTCGGTACTTGAGCCAAAAACTTTATAAAATTCAACTCCCCCAAGACCTCTAAGTTAATCACCATACACAACGCCATTTGTTTGCTGACTGGGCTTCGGAGCGTTTGGAAGAGGACCCTCAATTTGGCAGAAAAATCATCTTTAAAGTAGAGGCGTGTTTTTGGATGAATGGCTGTGTTAACAAGCAAAATTGCCGCATATGGGAAGACACTATAACTAACAAAAGGTTCACCAGGTGATAATATATCCTAAAAACAAGTTTTTGTTTGGTGTGAATTTTGCGTCGGTATCCTCATCGAGCACATTGACCAAACTTTAAATTTTTTTAGGGCCGTTTTCTTCACTATAGCTCAACTTGAGGCAAACTCTCAAGTTGGCCAACTCTAGAGTTGACGCAAACTTGAGAGTTGAGTGACAATTTGAAATTTGTTTTTCTTCACTATTTTAAATCTCAACTCGAGAGTTGAAATTGAAAAGTTAGCCTACTTGCGTTTTTAAAAATTTCCCTGGGAAATTTTTGACAGATAGAGATTTGATGAGATTTGAATTTATTTTGTGCGATTATTTGAAAATTAAAAGTTTCGGTTCTTGTTGTGCATTCTAAAATAAAAATAAATAAATAAGTAATGGCTGAAAAAACTAAGTTGCCAAAAGTGGTATATTCCGCAGAGGAGGAAGACTGGCTAGTTGCAAATGCTTTGCAATATAGCCATATGATTGAAAATAAAAAAACTGACGGCGCAACGAAGCGCGATAAGGATAAGGCGTGGGAGGATATTACCAAACAATTTAATATAGCCCCACCTGGCCAGGTTTGTATGGCCTTTGTGCAGCGACTGGTGATAGCGACTTATCACCAATAGAAAAACCTACGCCGCTGCCGGAACCATTCGCAACTACAGGCAATGAAGACATTATAAGTCATATAGCGGATGAAATGATAGTTTTTGAAGACCATAACTTTACTGCCAACAACATGGTTGAAATACAAAATGAAGTCGCAACTCAAATAATGGGAGAAGCAGTTGAAGACTCTTGGGAGAGGGGCAATCCAGCAAAGTTGCGGAAGCCACCGAACCCTTTGCTGACCAGTCGTCGCAAACAAAAAATGGAGGGTGAAATGGGTGAAGAGCGGATGCAACACCAGAAGAAAAAACATGCCATTGAATTGGAAATACTTGAAATCGAAAGAGAGCGTTAGAAACTGGAAAGGGAAAGAGCCCAATTCGACCGCGAACGTGCTATGGTCGAATTGCAGAGCGCCAAAAATTTACTCGAATGCCATGCAGAATTTCATAAGACTCGAATGGAAACGTTGAAAGAGCACCCAATTCAATCTGCCATCCCAACAGCAGCCGCAAAAAAAATATATTTTTAGATTTAGCCGTTTTATTTTGTTTTATAAATAATAATTTATGTAATAATAAATATTAATTAATTACGAATAAGTTTTTTTTTTCAATTTTGATTTCTCTCTTGGTCTAAAATTGACTGAAAATAATTTCGAATTCGAGACCTTGCGTTTCCAACCGTTGCCGAAGAAAATTGATGTTGCCTTGTGGATGGAATATTTGTATTACGCAACATATCGTCGAATCCGGGCATTTCCGGTGGATTTTGTGGTTCCTTTTCATCGATTGCTATGTTGTGAAGGACGGCACAAGCAATTATAATCAATTGCACGGTTTCTACTTTGCATCTTAACCCGGTGGCCAATATTGGAAACCGTCTTTTCCAAATTCCATAGGAACGCTCGACACAATTTCGAGTGCGAATCCGAGACTCGTTATATAAATTTTCAACAGAGTTTGAAACATTTTGAAAAGGTGTCGCCAAGTAATTTTTGTTTGAGTAGCCAGAGTCACCAATAATAATAAAGTGCTCAAATTCACCCTCTTCAAATCGTTGCCTCAAAGTTGACGAATTGAAAATACGTTGATCGTGTGTGGAACCCTGAGAAAAGAATAGAAGCGAAAGTCAGGGGCATAACTTTTATTCATTTTTATTTTATATGTAGATCATACCTGCCAACGAGCAACGATATCTATTATTTTCAGGTCTGCAGATGCCACGGTCTGAACGTTTATAGAAAACCAACCCTTGTGGTTTCTAAAAAGTTCTGCATCGCCACCAGGCGACTGGATTCTTACATGCGTGCAATCTATTGCTCCAATTGTTCTTGGAAATTTGGCGATATCATAAAATTCTCTTGCTTCTTGTAACCGTTCTCTTTGTGTTCCGGGCATTCGAACAAACTGGGGCGCAAGGTTAGCAATTGCATTTGACACCCGCTTCACAATACGATGCACTGTTGAAATACTTGCGCCAATAAAATCAGCAATGGCTTACTGAATTGACCCGAGTGCATAGTACATCAGCACAATCAATACTTGGGTAATTAATTGGTCGTAATTCACGCGATCTACACATATATGTAAGTTAGCATACTTAATTCAAACTAAGGAATACTCAATATATTTCACTGCGTACCTTGTTTCAGTGCAAGGCAAACTACCCTTTATTAATTCCAAGAACAAAATTGTCTTTCGCTTTGAAATACGAACGAATAATTCTTCTTCTTCTTCATCTTCATCTTCGCTTCCGGAAGCAGACGATGGATGATTTTCCCAATAATAATTTTCTCTGAACATTTTATTTTAAAAATATTTTTATTCCAACCGAAACCGAGAGTAATTTTTGACAGAAGATGCAACAAAATGTATTACAAATTTGAATTTGAGAGAAAACTCTCAAGTTTTCTCTCTCAACTTCTACTATTTTCGGAAGTTGAGGAAACCAGAAGTTGATCAACTGGACAGTTGAAAATCGAAAGTTGAAACTGTCAACTTTGAGTGAAGAAAAACAAAATCACAAGTTGAGAATAAAAATCCTCAAGTTGAGTTCAACTTGTAGTGAAGAAAATGGCTCTTAATCTCCTTTTCGGGTTTCAACTATGTATTTGTATAACAGTTTTCAGTTGAATTTTGATCGACTTAATCCAACTTTCTGAGATAGTCAACACCATTTCAACTCAACTCCAAATCGAACTCTTATGTTTGATTCACACAGAACTGAAATATGGTTCTGGGATAATGCTAGTATGTTGTAGTTCTTACATGATGATTTAAGACATTGCCGCATAATATAGACGATCGACGTTGAAGCGAAGGCAGGCATTACATCAAGGTATTTTTGAGTCTACTGCACGTCACAATAAAATCTCCTAATTGTAATCGCGCTTGTAGTCTAATATGTCTACCAACTTTACATTACATTAAAATATGGTTGAAGAATGGATCTCTGTAATTAAGGTTACGACAGAAGTTAGGCTCACGTGTATATTGATGAGCATTCCAGGCATATTAAGTACTAGCCGACCCGTGCACGGGTTGCTTCGCAAATTGTGACTACGAAGATTTTTTTAATATTAATATTAGCATATGAAAACATTTCTCAATGGGACTGAGCATATTTTCTACAATAATATACAGACAGACAGACAGACAGACAGAATTGCGAGACCCACTTTTTTGGTCTTCGCTATCATCGTAATGTCAACTTTGATCAAAATCTCGAGTTCGATTTTTTTTCCGAATGCATAACTTGCCTTATAGTACCTATAAGTCGCAAGTAAAAATTAAAAATGTTAGAATGATAATGACATGAAACAAAGCAGCTACCTCGTGGTTGTGATGAAATCTAATTCCTGGATAAAATAAATTCAAAAAGTTTATAATTTTATAATTTGTTTTTATTTATTTCTCAGGTTGTATGTGTAACTTAGAAGTGATTTTAGGCTTAAAATTTGCGCAACAATATTGGTTTTATAAAGCAATGCTAACCTTTGTCGATTATTATATAGGCTTTAAGATATAAGTGGTTGTATAAGTCAACTAATGAAAAAAAAGGACAAAAAATGTAAAATTAATAATATTTAAGTTTGACAAATAATTAATGAAAAAAATTATAGCCAGAAACACTCTTATAACAATATAGAAAATAAAAAAATTTATTTTAAATAAATCGGTTGACTAATTTCTGACATCATTCAACCCAAACTTTAAAATGGTTTCGCCTTTATATAAAAGTATAGATTACGGTTAAATTCAAGAGGAGGAATGCAACTAAGAATTTAATTACAACACTATCCAAAAAAGAAATGATACAACAGTGATAGGCAATAGACGTTACGACGATGTTCTAGTTAAGCAATTGTTTTCGAAATTGACAACTAAACTACACTGTTCTCGGTTCTATTCAGCCGTGCAAACATGTTTTGATGCACCTATGCACCAGACCAGAATTCAATGTTCTGCTTTAGCTTATTAATTGTAGCCCGATAAGAAGTGGAAAAAAGTTTTTACATCGTCTTGGCAAATCCAATTTCGTTGCACTCTTAGCAATATCCATTAAGTGGTCATTCCACAAAAAGCCGTCTGTTATTTACATTCCTAGAATAGAAAGCTGTTCCGTTTCCACAAAATATTGTACTGAGATGGTCGTGGGATGTTCGATAGTTCTGTTCATTTGTTGTGACGGAGTCTTATTTCCTTTGGCGATTGTCAGGGAATCGGCTTTGTTTGTTTCTGGTAAATATCTTATCTATCGAAAGCAAAAATTGTTCTTATATCATTGCACAAAAAAGGCGATACTTTGAAATAAAATAATTATCGCCTGTAACCAGTTTTTGCAAAGGTTTTCGAAAAAGGTGTTAAATCTTGAACTAGATATACATTTTTAAAAGTTGCGTCAGCTTGATTTTTCTATTTTTCAGATAAGAATTTTCTTCGTGCAATTATTGGTAGGTATTATATGGCAAGTTATACGGTCGTTAACGAAATTGAAATTGATATTTTAATCAGAGTTAATATTACGATGATAGAAAAATCTTAAAATGCAGGTCTTGGAATTCTGTTTGTCGGTCTTTCTGTTTGACCACATCCTTAAAGGCAAGGTCTATTTTCTTTAAATTTGGTAGATATCGTTTTTAAATTTTTCTCCGCGACACCTTTTTTGTTGATTTCATTAAGAACGGTACAATTGATTCTAGTCCAATTTTTAAAATAAGCCTTCTAACAATTTTAAAATTATTGTGAATTCAAATTTTTAAAAAATACTATTTTAGATTTCAAAAAAAATTTAAATTCGTATTTTTCTCTTAAACGGCACCTAGTATTTATATAATAATACGTTTACAATTTTTTTGTAGTTCCTTTTTAATATACTTAAACTGAACGCCCGACAATAAAAAATATACCAGTTGAAAGCTCATATTAATTAGAAGTGCCATCAGAAGAGACTATGTGAATCTGTCGATTATTTGCATGTGCAAATAGAAATAGATAATAGAAATAGAAATCATGGATTCTCCATACAAAATGTCTAAAATAATAAAAACATGACGTTATTCACATTGGACTTACTCTGCCGGTTTATGTTGACGTAAGGCCACCCTGTTGTGTTTAGACAGAAAAGTAGTGTGCATACTCCAAACTCACTTTGACGTCTTGTAGTTGTCATAATTGTTGGCCATTTGCTATGCCACTACAAATTTACAGTGAATTACAAAAGTAAGTATCATAGTTTAAAAATAATTTCCTTCAAACAATCGATAGTAATGTTAAAAAAAACTTAACATATTTGTCTTTAATTGATCTGTATTTCGAACTAAAAAGTAAGATTTCAAATAAAATTTTAAAGAAAACTTAGAAAATATTCGACTTAAACTAAAAATGATAAGAAATTTATGTCACAAAAGTAAGTAAGTTCAAATAAAACTTGAATTTACTACAGTTATTTTAAAAATTTTATCCGTTTTGTACTTCGTTGGATAAATGTACACATACCATACACATACAATACTCATACAATACACATACAATACACATACAATACACATACAATACACATACAATACACATACAATACACATACAATACACATACAATACACATACAATACACATACAATACACATACAATACACACATTATACACATACAATACACATACAATACACAAACAATACACATACAATACACATACAATACAAATACAATACAAATACAATACACATAAAATACACATACAATACACATACAATACACATAAAATACACATACAATACATATAAAATACTCATACAATACACACATAATACACGTACAATACACATACAATACACATACAATACACATACAATAAAAAAAATGGAATTTAAAAAAAAATATTTTCGAATATTTTTATAAACTATATAGACCGAGAGCCCACGCCAATTTTTGGGTGTGATTGATAACAGAAAATAATTAGATGGGCCTTTAGTTGTTACAGTAAAACTTAAACGAACCCCGCTTAAGTGAAAAATAATTTCACTTAAGCGGAGTTCGGATAAGTGAAAAAAAAATTCACTTAAGCGGATTTAAAAATTCCATTAAGCGGAGATTTAATGCTAGAAACAATATTTTTTTTATCTTTTGAACTTGCATCGAAAGAAGTTAAATAAAACAACGATTAAATAACACAGAAATAATTTGTTGAAAACCGAAAACTAGCAAATTTTTGTTCTATTCGATTCAATTTTTTTTTCACTTAAGAGAGTTTTTTTCAATGAAGTATATTAAAAATTAACTGAAAATATGTTTCAGTTATCCGGGTTTTTCACTTAAGCGAGTTTCACTTAAGTGGAGTGTTTTAAGGGAAATTGGACGGAAAATACTTGGGGATGAAGAAAGTGTTTCAGGTAAGCGGGTTTTTCTCTTAAGCGGGTTTCTCTTAAGCGGGTTTTACTGTATCTACAAATGTGAACGTCTTGCATGCTCTAGTGGGAGCTATAGTGCATAAAATTTTATCATATATGCAGTTCTTTCGAAGTCTAAATATTTGTGATAACAACTTTGCCAAAATGAAGAGTTAAGTCCCCTGATTGAAAGTATTTAGGTCTAAGACGTTTTGCAGACAGCCTTCTGCCTGCAAGACGCGATAAGAATAGCGTACTTCTTGCACGAAGAAGACCGCCTTCAAAACGTCTTGGACCTCGATATTTCCAATCAGGGCACTTAGCTCTTCATTTTGAAGTTATGGCAAATTTTGTATCACAATTTTTTAGACTTTTGGGAGCTAGATCTAATTTTCTTCGCAAAAGAGCGAAAAAACCGATAGTTTTGAATTTTTTAAGCGTAAGTTGGCACCATTTAGCGTTATCCAATCGTCCTTAAATTTTGGCTACCTAAAAATCTGCAAAGGCTGATCATTTTATGAAAATTCCCCTACCCAATTTCGAAAATCGATTTTTTGCGGTCACTCTAGTGGTTATATACGTACAAAACTCGAGTAAAACTAACATAATTGGACAAGAGTGCCGCACAAACTTCTCTCCTTTTATTAGATAGAAACCAGAACAGAGAGTTAAAACTTAAAGTAAACAGAGCTATCATAGAATCATTTCCATCTCTTGAATACCATCGGAATATTGCAGATGTTTCCTTGTTTTATTGCTTTTTCACAAGCAATACTTACGCGAAGTAGGCGGTTGCATTCATCCCCTCAATCAGTTCACCCGTGATACCTGCAAGGAATGCTCATAAGTTCACTCTCAAGCTTTATTTTGGTTCAATCGTCAAAAACAGATTCGTTTTTCAGCCGCACAACACAAATGTCGAATAGTTTACCTGGAACGGTTTTCCCTTGCCATTTCAATTTGAAAACATTCAAGACCAATGTTTATCGAAACCTTCTTTCTTGTTGGTCGGAAAAAGGTCCTAGTAATATTTCTTGTAATTAATGTGGTAAGTTCCTAACATATCTAAAAATTCACAAGAGTTAATAACTCCCTCTCGATGAATAAAAGTCTGAAAGACTAGAATCATAAGTGTTTCAAAATTCCAAAAACTTACATCACAGTACTGCTATAAGTACTCACATTAATGAATTTGTTTTGTTGTTTAAAAGAAACAAATTTTATTATATTTTTTTCAGAATACAATATTCCTTTCAATTATTAAAAGTTCATGTTGCAAATATTGAATAAGAATTAGAAAAGTCATAAGCACAGAGGATAAAATTCTATTTCCTTTTGTATTCCACCAATAACCTCTTACGCATTATTTTTGAATTTTTTTAAACACAAAATTCTTTTATTCGAGCTGCCTTTTCTAGATAAGCAAAAACGAATTTTATCGTTTCCTCAAAAAAATCACAAGACCTGCTCGATACCCAAATCGAACCAAATCGATTCTTACGTTAAAGGTCTAGTTCGTTCTACGCTTGGGCCGCTCTAACTGACCGATCGGCAAGATAGTAAAACAGTGCACGATTGCAACTAAAGTTACAACTATTATAATAGTCCGAATAACTCACTGAAGCTTATGTCATAAGCCATAAAGTAGAATTCCGAATCGACAAAAGCATTAATACTCTTCTTATCATTCACCAAAATAATACCATCTGCACTTCAATAAACTACCGTCGTGTGCGTGTCCCTCCGACAATTATTATAGTCTTACGGAAAATGTCAATACAAAAAACAAAACACAAAAGTATAAGGAAATATCTAATTCTACAAAATCTTACTATTTTATAGCTTTTGCAATAGTACCAACATACTTTGAAAAAATCTGATAATATTAAAAAAAAACACTAAGCGAAAAATTAAAGAGCTCTTCAGTTTAATTTGTCAACAGTGCGATTATTGATTTTTTAAACTTTACTCCGACAAACTCAACTCTGACAAACTTTACTCTGACAAACTTTCCGTCCTAGATACTCTCCAAAGAAACTGGGTCAAACATACTGTTTTGGAACAACCAAGTTCTAAGGCTTGGCAAACAAACTTTTGGTATTACATTTTCCTTGTTGTTCTTTCCACCGCAAAAGTCACCTAAAAATGGCAGACAATATAGCCGCGTTTCAGCCTATATAGAGTGTATTCAACCCAAGTTCCCCGCTCCTGCCGACGACATGCAGCAGATAAAGATGGAAAGAAAACGAACAAAATGAAAGTACATAATTGCCAAACTTAGAATAAAACTTTCGGGTAAAACTTCGCACACACTTTTCACATTAAAAATCGAAGTTTTTTTTCCACAGTTCCAAAGCCTCGCCATATCACCCCAAAGTCAGGGCAAACATAAGGGGTAGCTACTAGCTAGCTATCAATGAGTTAGAAGGGAATTAACCACGTTTGTTTTAAAACAATCCTCCTCCTGTCTTTTGTTAATGTCTGGAGGGGTGGTGTGGATCGAGACGGACTCTTCCACTCAAGGTTATCAACTTAACTTAATGTTACCCTTGACTTTCAACCCACTTTTCCAAGAGTGTGTTGGCAACACAAATCGACAAAACACGGCCATCTAAGAATAAATCAAAAGTTTCCACAATGTTTTGCTTTCATATTTCTGAGCAAAACTTATCCAATGTTTGCTTATTAGCAGATTAATGACTTTCAGAACAGACACAGCCGTCGAAATGCCGAAATGCTATGCAAAGCATCCATACTTTTGCCACTTTGCCACAAAATAAGTTTAATTGTTCCCCTTTCTTACCCAACCGGAGCGGCAGAGATTATGTATCGAGTTCGAAGTTTGTCAAAAAGTGGAAGCAAAATTCAAAAAAAAAAAATAATAAAAAATTAAAATTCCTTCCAGACTGAGTGTTAGAAAATTATTTTATCCCAGTTTGGGGAATAGGCGGCAAAGTTAACGGAAGAGCGAAAGTTTTGTGCAGTGTATAGTAGAGGTGTGCCTTATGTATATGTATTGAAACCGGAAATGTTTTAAAAAGTTTCGCCAAAGTCGGCAAAGTTTGAATAATTTCACAACTTTCATTTGTGAACCTAGTTAAGTTTTTCGGAGGCGGGCGGACGTTGTGACGCGTTTCGAGTTCAGGGGTTAATGTTTTACCATGAACTCAATAAAAATTAAAAATTTTGCAAAAGTTTGTTTGTTCTTGTTTTTTAACTTTTGTTTTTTATTTTTAATTTTTGTATGTTGATTTATGTTCTAAGAAAGTTACTTTAAAGTTTTGAAACATCGATAATGCGCGCGCAGCAACACTTCAAACACACAAAACGCACTTTAAGATAGGTTGTGTATATTGATTATTTTTAAGGTATAAGCTTATAGAAAAATTGGGAAATGCACAAAAATCTAAATAAATCAATTTCGATATATATGATATACTTGTTAGTTTTTATTCAGAAACAAATATTTTTTTCACATATTTACATATTATTTGCTTATGGTCCTTAATTACTCTTGCCCATACTTTATTATTAATTTATTCCAAAAAATGCGTAATAAACATACCCATTTACTAATTTTTTTAAATGGGCGTAAAAATAATAAAAATAAAACTCAGTAACAAGTTTGGGAAAACCTGAGATAAGAAAAATGTAAAAAAATAGCTTTTTGCTTTAAGCTGCAAAGGCTCTATGAATAAAAAATTATTTTGTGTTGGGCTTAGAATTTTTTTTATTTTATCTCTGTACTAAAACAGTTACAACATGTGTTCAAAGTGTTTTCCATGGTTTTTTATGCATTCTCGTTTTTGGATTTCAATGCGAATATTTATTGATAATGGCTGCTGTTGCACTTTTGATGACGCTTCGAGAGCACGGTTTTCTAATTCAACTAAATTTACTATTTCGGTTGAATAAACAAATTCTTTCATTTTTCTCATAAAAATAAATCCAATATTCTAAGGTCAACTTCAGATAGTCTGTAGAATTCAGCTTGGTGGTAGTTTAAAGGATCAATTTATTTGTTTCCAATTACGCCTTCATCTGCGTTAGGTCGTGTATTTGAAACTGCTCCCGTTTCTCGAAGCCTTCGACATGCCACTCCAATTACTAGTAAGCTAGAAAGTCGTTGAAGTTCCATTGCACAGCCAATAAACTTAAAAAATAAGGTCTGCGTATTCTATGATTTGTAAATATGTATATAGACATTTCAAACAGCATCGTTTCTAATCAACTGTTGCCTTGGCGTTAAAAATTAAACTGATGAATTAATTTGGTTTTCTAATCTTGTATACACTTTTCGTTAAAGGTAAATTTTCCAAATAGGCCTTAATACCCCAAACCTAAATCTTTTTGAGAACTTTTAAGGAAACTATTTACTATTTATTCTATTTATTGGTTAAAAGCAGAACTTAATATTAAGATAAACATCTTTTAGATAATTAAGCCTTGTTGTGGAATTACGTTAATGGATAGATACATATGCATAAATAATATTAGACAATGTATGAATAAACATTTTTAACAATAATTTACAAACAATGTACATATATTAAAAAAAAAAAAGAAACATTAAAAAAATTTAATTTTGATTCGCATATCAGGTATACATATTGGTAAAGTTACATATACGACGGTTAACTATGAATATCTCCTAACATACATATTTGTGAAATTCACTTTTTGATGCAGTTTCGTTAATTATTTCCATCTGCTTCGCTGAATTTTTAAAATTTAAACTATTTCACATCATAGATATTCAAAACTGATAATTATGTGTAAATTTTTATTACTATGCGTTTTAATTTTGAGACTATAATCAGTTTTTTGTGTCCCCTTTAAAGTTTACAAAATGCGACATAGGAGGTATTCATAGTTAACCGTCGATATATGTATAATTTTTTTTTTATTGCACAACAATCGATCCAACTCCAGGAACAAGAAACTTCAACCCAATATTCAATTTTGAAAATGATTTGAAACATAATTGGTTCAATTTTAATGATTTGAAACATAAATTAATTTGGGAAATACTTCGTTAAGTTTCTCTGAAAATTTTTCTAATTATCTATTCTCCTAAGTTGACGTGGCAACGAATTCCAAAGACGAACTGCACTAACGAAAAACTGTCGCTCAGAAAACTGACAAGTAAATCGTGAAATAGAGATTTGGTTGGTTCTGTCAGAAGATAGAAAACTTATATGGTCATAGAGGTCCGGTGGTTGCTTCTTATGGACAATTTTAAATAACAAATCTAAAAAATAAATCTAAAGCTATATCCATACAGACTTTTCGTGTAATTCGAAATGTGGTCAAATCTTTGAAGGCCAAAAACATAACGTTCAATTTTCTCTGAGAAACAGCATCTAAACTACAAAAATTTCACACCCGTACCTTAAAATGCACTACCAATGTTTTTTCTTTGTCAATTTAACAAAAAATGAAAAACTTTTTGTTAAAATGACAAATATTTTGTTTTGGGGTTGAGTTATCTTTTAATATTGATAAAATAATATTATCAGATAAATAAAACTTTAAACGTTTATTTTTTTTATCATGACATTTCTTTTGTGTATAATATAGTTCACATTTCGTTTTTGTCAAAAAATCGATGTAAGATTAACTGAACTTAACAAAAATTGCGTATTGTCCATACGCCCTCACAGATAGTTGCATGTGAGATCGTAGGGACGAAACGCCAATTTTTGTGGACTTAAATTCCAAAAATAAGAAACTATTTTGAAAAAATTAATTTTGTGGATGCAACAAAAGAAATTTGTAAAACTGACAAAATATTTTGTTAATTTAACAAAAAAAAATTGTTAATTTAACAAAACAATTTTGTTAATTTAACAAAACAATTTTGTTAATTTCACAAAAAAATTTGTAATAATAAAAAAAAACAAATTTTTAAAATTAACAAAAATAATTTGTTAATACAACAAAAGTTTTGTTAATATGACAAATTAATTTTGTAAATTGTACGAAATTTTGTCATATTGACAAAATATTTTTGTTATTTCAACAAATTAATCTGTTAGCATAACAAAATAATTTTGTGGATACAACAAAATATTTTTTGTTACCTCAACAAAATTCTATTATTTTTGTCAATTTGATAAAACTTTTTGTTGGACGTATATTGAAAAAATTTTTGGCAGATAAACCTGGATTTTTATCAGTGTAGAGACTTACAACTCTCAACCATTCCTGTGTGCGTGTTACCAAGAACGGAAGGGACCTACAATTTTCTCCCGATTCCGAACGGCTAATGAGCAGCACTTTCCATGACAAGAGATACTCTTGGAGAATTTGTCAATTTCTCGCAAGAGGCAGTACACCCCTGAAAAAACTTTTCTTGCAGCGGCTGAGAATCGAACTCGAGATCTTCGCATGACAGTCCAACGCACTAGCCATTATGCAAGGGGGTACTACAATTTGACAATTTGAAAGCGCAATAATATTTAAACTGCTAGAGAGCCTTAACATACAAAAAATGATCAAAATCAGTGGTACCGTTTTTGAAAAAATCAAAAACAAAAAAAATGGTTCCAGGGGCTACCAAAAATAATAATTTTTTGGAATTTCTTTTTCATTCATTAGCTAGGTTTAACTAAATGAAATTTTATGAATTTTTTTTTAATCGGTGAGACAGTTTTTGAAAAAAAAAAAATATTTATAAAATTTCGAAAAAAAAATCGTATGGCAGGTACCGTTAGTTTTGGTCTTAAAAAAACAAATAAAAAACCTCCGGGGAAAAAAAATAAAACACATATCTACCAAGTTTAAAGAAAATCGGCCGAGCCGTTAAGGCTGTAGTCGAACCGACAGACAGACAGACAGACAGAATTGCGAGACCCACTTTTTCGGTCTTCGCTATCATCGTAATGTCAACTTTGATCAAAATCTCGAGTTCGATTTTTTTTACGAAAGCATAACTTGCCTTATAGTTAGTACCTATGAGTCGCAAGTAAAAATTTACATTATGTATCTGGTTTTGCCTTCGCTCCGAAGAAATATAAGTCTCTTCATCTGCAATCTAGATTTGTCGAGTTGGCAAAAGATTGTTTTTGAAGTTCCCTGGAAGCTGGAAAATAATTTATCAGTCAACATTATACCAAAATGCTTAACGCAATGGACACGGTCTGAGAAACGGGTTCTTCAATTTATTTTAAACTAATTTCATAATTCAAGACTTTTGCATTGTGGAATAAATTATGCTGAAGAACCTCCTGTTCAATACAAAAGTATCTTGGATCTGAAAACATATAGGTGCATGGGCTTAGGTATCAACTTAATTTACCTAAATTTATGAACATACCTATATTTAAGCTCATTGCCATTATTTTTTGATTCATTTTTGCATTCAACCGAAGCAAGCTGTGTCTGCCGTGACACGAAAAATTAGCACGAATCAGTACCACTAATGGGACCAGTTTGCGACCGGTACCACAGATTTTAATGATACCGCACATTATAAAATTCTCTGCAATTTCGCATTAATTATTGCCGCCAACTACATATTCTGACGACATCAAAATTCTTGTGCTATGTTAAAAACGATGACGACGACAACAACAAGAACAATTTCGACGACAGACAACCATTATAATGATGATGAGCAAAACTATACAAGAAGAATACAAGGGTGGAACTCAATGAGGGTGATTTTGATTTCTGGGCTGATCTAGGTCTGAAAGCGCATTTCCTTTAAGTTTCTGTACAAAAGACGACCATCCGGCTCTGGGAACAACCCGTCACATCCCCTTCGCCTTTTAGCAAAGACAAAAAAAAAACACCATGCATTAGAATAAAGAAATTCTTTGGTGACTAAATTCAGGGTTAAAAGTCTTATTTCTTTCTTACAGACCTGAAACCCTCATTGCTCATGTTAAAGGGTTGTGCATTGCATGTTGTCACGTTATTTCTCAGTGTCTACTGTTGGTAATATATCTTGCGGAAGTCTTCGTTACCCTTATAAAGCAATAAAAAGGATTTCCGTTTCGCTATGATTTCTTGTCGAAGTGAAGACCCTTGTCTGGGAAACCCTTTGGCTCTATTTTTTGTTGTTTTTCCTTAGCAGAAAAGCTCTTTAGGGTTGTGATGTGAGGGGCAACATAAAAAAGAGTTGTAGTAATCGATTAATTCGATTTAGATTGAAATTATGGCTTTGAAAACACGTTGAACGAAAAATTATTTATTGATATTATACTTTATGTTTTAGTATTCTCGTTTGCTCGTTTTCCACTTGTTCGTGCTTTTTGAGAGGGGGCAATCGTGTGCTTATTGAGATTTCAGATATGTGGGTTGAACGGGTTGGTTATTTATGGGTTGTTTTTTTTTATTTTATGATTTTGTTTAGGTACTTCTGATGTGAAGGGAAAAATTCAAGTGTCCTTGACATAGATTTTGAAAAAATACGAGACTTTTTAAGTATTAATTTTAAGAGGATACAAAGCAGTGAATTTATAGAATTGATTTTACAAGTTCTAAGTTATCACTAAGTTTAAATAATAATTTAGTTAATTAAGAACTTTTATGAAAAGTAACATAAATTCAATAATATGGCACTAACTTTCAACACCGCGAATTGACAAACAGTTTTTAACTATAGTAAAAATGTAGTTTACATAAATCTAAACATTTTAAAGTATGTTATAACTATATTCATAGAATGGTGAGTGTGTTGGACTGTCTTGCAGAAGGTCTTGGGTTCGATTTTCAGCCGCTGCAAGGAATTGACAGATCCCTCTTCTCATGAAAAGTTCGGAATCGGCAGAAAATTGTAGTTCCTCTACCTTTCGGGTAACACGCACACAGGAATGGTTGATAGTTGTAAGTTACTGGGGCTAAAGCTCTTAACGACCCGTTATGCCCTCCTGTTTTTTAGATAACTTTGGAAAAAGTCAGTGGAAATATTCAAAAGGCAATTGGTAAAATTCGGTACCAAGTAAAGTGGGGCTATTATCGCAGGAAATCCTCAGGGAACAGGACAACTCTATAAAAGATCGACAAATGATTTCTTAATTTGAAATCTTATTTCGTAGTTTGAAGTTTGGCGGAAAAATTCGAATTTTGATCTGAAATTGTATCTTCGTGTTTAAGGTATCTATACAATTCAAGAAAAGTATAGCTCCTTTTAAAAGAAAATTAAATCTATCTTTTCATAAAACAAGCAAAGAAGACTGACTTACATTCTTACTTTTCTATGCGCCAATCCATAAAACTTTCTAGCCTCTGAAATTTCAAGCACGCTAACTCCAGTCATCCAGACTATCCTCTTCTTATACGTGAGAGAAAACCCGTTCGTTTAGCCAAAAAAAAAAGGAGCAGTTTTTCATCATATTTCTAATAGGATGTGGTATGTGGAGGTGATGCTACGAGTATATACTATATTAATTACTTCAAAGGTGATACTTTTAATAGTGACTTTTGTCATAGCAGATAAATATTTATTTATTATGAATAGCATGTACTTAGTCTTACTTAGCCTTGTCCGCTTTTATTTCAAAGACCAACAATTTTTGCCTGATGTTCTTGAATAGCGCTGACTCTATTAAAGAACGTTGGAACGTCCGCTGTCATGCGCACCATCTGCTCCAGAACGACATTAAAGAAGTCATATTATAACGCATCTCCTTGCTGAAACCTTGGGCATGTTTCAAATAGTTCGAAATAGTTGGATCAGTTGTTTCAGTATCTCAAATTTTGTCAGCGTCTAATATAGATATCTGCTGGCCATGAATCCTATCAAATGGGGATTTGAAGTTGATGAAAAGATGGGTGAGTTTAGTTTTGAAATTCGTTGGTATTTTCCAAAATGTTCCTCTAGTATTTCAAAACGGCATAAGATGTTCATGTTTCACGTTGGATTGGATCTTAGGTATATAGGATGTTCCATATTTGAAAAACCCTACAGCTAAGTCATCAGATCCTGCGGCCTTTGATTTCTTAAGAATTTTTATGGCCACGCCCACCTCTTCTATAGTGGGTGGTGAAACTGATTCTTCATTGATTGGTTGCCAACTTACCCTTTTAAACGCTCTACTTTACGATGTGTTTCTGTGACTAGATAAACTTCGCTGCTTCGAAGAGTCTCCGAAGAGTTATCTGAACCGTAAACGAATAAAAAACTTCTTTTTATCCATGGAATTTTCAAAAGTGTCATCAAACAAATCTGGACGGAAATTCAGCGTTTAACAAATTTGATACGATTTGATAGTTTTGCTTTTCTGGTCAGAAGGAACTTTCAGGTCGTTGCTGAGTTAAACCTCCTAACTCAGCTTGTTACAGTGCCAGCTCGGATTCCTGACATTGTAGGACAAACTACCAATCTTCTTGAGTTGTTATTTACCTCTGACCCAGATCGATTTCCCAATAATTTATCACCTCTATCCACATCAGGCCACTGTGTCATATCTGCAAATATCTCTTGGTAAAAAAATTTGTAAACAAGAAAACCCCTAAGAGAACCGTTTGGCAAGACTAAAAGCCAACTGGAACGATCTCCATGTTTTTTTTTTCGGCAACACAAATTTAATCCTTTGTAAAATAAGGAATTTTATCCGAATAGTATAAAAACTATCAAACCGAAAGAAAATTCGTGGTTTCATTTAAGCTGTAAATAGAAAATTAGTATTATAAAAGTAAGCCTTACAAGATTTATAGCCAACCCCACTGATGCAAGCCACAATAAGTTCAAACAAGCAGAAAAGATCTGTAGAGGTTATATATGACAGACTAAAAATAAGGCAATGCAACAAGGGTTATAAAAATGTTTGGTCATTTTTAAAAAAACGTTAGAAATATTACTCCATTTTCGGTCCCAACCTGCCAGAGAGTGTTATGACTCTTCTGGTACTTAAGAACACAAACGTTTCCATGGGACCAATCTTTTCTCGTACTCGTACAACTGTAAAACTTCCCGAAGATCTATAAATACGCAAATCCGTTGCAGTGGATAGAATTCCTCCCTTAGTTCTGAAGATGTGTTTTTCAACGCTGGAAAAACCATTACGTAAGCTATTCCATGTGTCCTACTCGTCTGGTTCTCTACTGGCATGGAAAACAGCATTTGTTTAGCCTAAAAAAGTCGAATCTTTTTACCGCTCAATCTATCTTCCAATTATTCTTAAGACTCTTCTTTCTAAAGTCATGGAAATTGTGATTTATTATCAGCTTAAGAAATATCCTGAAAAACGAAAGCTTCTTAATGACCGGCAGTACGTCTTTTGTACCAAGAGATCCACTGGTGATTTGATGATATATCTCAGCAGTAGCAGTAGAACACCAGTCTTTACGTCGTTTTTGAGAAAGTAAGTTTATTGCACTTGATATATCAAGAACATTTGATATAGCATTGGGGAAGAAAAACCAAGTTGAATTTAATAGCCGTGTTTTTTTGGAAAAGTTATCAGTAGTACAGTAGGATTTTATATGAATAAGAAATACAACATCCGCAGTAGGATCACTGCCGATACTCGAATAAACGTCAAATCTCTATCCGCAGCAGGATTTCACTTCTCCCTTTATCGGCAGTGATCCTACTGTGGATGTTGTATTTGTTATTCATATAAAATCCTACTGTACTACGGATAACTTTTCCAAAAAAACACGGCTAATACTTTAAGAACTCAATGCTGTCTTTTGGCGTCACCAAAATTACTGCTAAGTGCTCAGGCAAGAATTTTGTCACCCCTTCTCGAGTACAATTTTCATATTTGGGCAGGTACTCCAATAACCCACTTGATTCAACAGAGTTAAGAAGAGGGCCTTAAGAATTATAAGTGCTGGAAGTATAACAGAAGCATTGGCATCTCTCATACAGAGCCGCAATATTTCATGTCAATCATTATCTTATCGCTATTTTGATTAACAGTGCTCTAGTGAAATAACCAGTTGCATTTCTCCCATTAAACAATTGAACCTTAATATTCGTGCTTTTAGAAATGCTCATCAGTTTTCCCTTGAGCTCAACTTGGGATTAATTGTGAAATACAGAGATACCTTATTCAGCTGCACTACACGAATGTACATATTTAAAACTAATGACATTATTTATCTGCTTTCAAAATTTTCCCTTTTTACTTGCGACTTATAGGTACTATAAGGCAAGTTATGCATTCGTAAAAAAAATCGAACTCGAGATTTTGATCAAAGTTGACATTACGATGATAGCGAAGACCAAAAAAGTGGGTCTCGCAATTCTGTCTGTCTGTCTGTCTGTCTGTCTGTCTGTCTGTCTGTCTGTCTGTCTGTCTGTCTGTCTGTCTGTCTGTCTGTCTGTCTGTCTGTCTGTCTGTCGGTTCGACTACAGCCTAAACGGCTCGGCCGATTTTCTTAAAAACTTGGTAGATATGGGTTTTAATTTTTTACCCCCGGACGTTTTTTTCTATTTTTTTTTAAGACCAAAAATAACGGTACCTGCCATACGATTTTTTTTCGAAATTTTATAAATATTTTCTTTTCTGTCCCACAGAATTTTTTAAAAAAAATTCCAAAAATTTCATTTGGTAAAAACTAGCTAATGGTTGAAAAAAATTTTACAAAAAATTGTTATTTTCGGTAGCCCCCCTGGGTCCAGTTTTTTTGTTTTTGATTTTCTCGAAAACGGTACAGCCGATTTTAATAATTTTTTTTATGCAAAAGCTCCTCCAAAGTTTGAATATTATTACTTATTCAAATTTTTAATTTTTAATTTTTTGGATTTTTAAAAAAAAGTTCAAAATTTTTTTTTGGAATCTCAATATTTCGAAAACCCCATGCTCGATTTTTTTCAAACTTGGCAAATAAAAGTTTCTTAATATAATCTACAAGATTTGAGAAAAAAAATTTTGTTTTATTTAAAACTAACGGTACCTTCCATACAAATTTTAAAAAATGGTTTTCGAAAATCGCATTTTTCTCGAAAACGGTTCCGAGAATTTTGCTAAATTTTTTTTTCTTTTGATTAATCTTTACAATTTATAATTTAATAAAACAAAAATTTTAAATCTAGATATTACTGACTGTACCTACCATAGAACGATTTTTTCGAATTTTGAATTTCTCATTATCGACTTAACGGATTTTAATGAAATTTTTTATAAAAAAGCTCCTAAAAAGTTTAAAAAACATTGCATTTAAAAACTTAAGAAAAAATATTTTTTCAATTTTTAGAAAAAAAAGTAATTTTTTTTTTGAAAAATTCGATATCTCAAGAACGGCTTAGTATTTTTTTTGGAAATTAGACTTTTATTCGTACAATAATAAAAACTTAAGGTTGGCGTACCAAAATTTTTTCTTAAAAATGTTTTAAAAATTTTGTACATAAAAGCTTATTTTTTTAAGGAACCACTACAAAGACTTATAATTTTTGTTCCTGCATAAATTCATATTTGCATATCATTCTGTTTTTATCTCTTACTACTTAAAGAATTAAAAAAAATTCATTTTATCCTTATGAACAGTTTTTTTTAATAACATTCGTTTTTAAAATTCCTAGTCTATTACATACTCGTAGGAGCAAGTTCGTGCGACCCAGTCGTGCATTTTATTTTCCTTGCTTTCGGGCTGTGAAAATCATTTTAAGAGTGAATCATGCTCAGGCAATGTTGACGCTTACCGAATCTATGAAAATGTGGTTTACCCAAACGTTCTACAACAAATATTAAGGGGACCGTATATTTTAAGACAAACTACAATTGTAAGAAATAATGTTAGAACTGTCAAAACAAAAAGCTATCAGTTTATTTGACTATTTTTTTTTATTTCAGACTGACCCAGTTTTCAGTTCATTTGCTACAGCGGGAATTTTTGATTTTTTAGGTTACCTATTCTGTTTTTTGGTTGTTCTCTTTGAAAATCAAAAATTTTTTAGTCAGTCCTACTCGTAATAAACTGCATATTTTTAGTGTTAAATTAACATTACAAATAAGTTATTAAACGCCTATAGTAACAAATTTGTTATTTTTCATAACATATCACCTAACTCTATTCTGATACGCGTAACTTTAGTTGTTATGTAGTTGGAGAAAAATGGTCAATTAAAAACAACGTTAGACTCGCGTAAAATTAAACAAGTGAGAATGCTAATAGCTATGCAAACTGTAAACTTACCCAGTTAAAATTACACGAGTCAACTCGGTTAGATTAGTTTCTTAGATAGATTTGATCGATTTTTTTTACCGATGCGATGTGTTATTTTACCATCATCATTTGGTTAAAAAAACTAGAAGTATACCTACATTTACTTATTAACATTAAATAACTATGGTTAATTGTTTTAACATAGACACTCGTTAAATTTAAACAACATTTCATTAAACTAAGAATGATGTTTAATATTAAATAAGAAGTTCTCTAAATTCACTAAGACGTGATTATTTTATTTAAGCACGTTACTCGTTGAATAGGTAAACAATCTTGGAAATTGATAAGTACAGAATAGTTTTTTGATTTATACATTCCGTCTAAAGTAACATTCTTACTTATTTGTTTTATACAATTTCATTTATTCGAGTTAAACTGCCTTACTTTTAGGAAAATAAAACTTTAAATTTTTACCCGATATTACATTAGGCGTATTTTATTGGTCATCTATACATAGTGCAGCAATCCAAGTCCGAATAAAATGCTTTTTGACTGCATAGTGCATACACACTTTTACATTCAATTTTAAAGTTGGTATGCTTGGCATTTATACCCATGTCAAAATTAGCTGATTTGGAAAAAAAGTTAAATATATGTATATGTAATTTCTTACAAAAATAATACAAAATGAAATGAATGAAGAACTAAAACAAATAAGGGATGTGAATAATTTTTGAGTTTCTTTTAACAAATTATCTTAATTTACTGAATAAAGTAAAAGGAAAAGAAAACGAAAAATACCTACAAATATGTAAACAATCCACTTTTGAATAAGGTAAAGGATGCGTTGGAAAAGTATACGTTTTTGTATGTCCAGTTGAAATAGAGTTGAGATTGATTGGTTATATGAACATTATGTAGTAGGTGAAAAATAAAATTCTTGTGCTGAATTAACACCACTGACAAATTTTCTGCCAAACAAGTGGCAAAATTATTGATAAAATCAAATCTTAATAGCATGTACATGAACATATGTACACAAAGTCAAATAAAGGCTAGGTGTCAGAAAAAATCAGCAAGATCATGCTTCCTTACATGATTTGCTTTATGGTTGTCATACAATATTACGTGTTGTATCCTGAAATTTCTCACAAATTTTCACAATTTGCTGTTGAGCGTAAGCCCCTTACGCAAAAACCAGCTTAATTAACTTTGGTGAAAATTTAAGTTACTTTATATTAAAATTAAGCCAGTTTCTTTTGTCGAAAATAAAACCAGATCTTAAAGTTATTTATCCATAATAAAGTCAAGTCTTAAAATAATTTACAAGAAACTTGGAAGTCGTCCAAATCCGGCGTTAGTGTTTTCGCCAGGAATAGGAATAACATTTTGGTTGTTTCTATGGAAATCTTTTTATCTTCTCAGTTATTGGAATTAAGACATTGAAATCGTGGATTTTATGGATTTTGTTGCAAATGTCACCGGAAAGCCCTTTAATTGTTTTTTTCAAGGACGAAAAATATAATGTCATTCCTTAACTTTTTATGTGCTTTTTAATCTATTGGCATAGCAGCCATCCTTCGATGAAATTCATACTCTCACGACAACATTTTGACCATTGACTATATTACCGTATAATCGTAGATTCAAACCACATAATTTTGGCTCCAGTGAAAGCAAACCATAAAATGAACAAATATCACCGAACACATTCTCGAAATAATCAAAACCTTCAAAACCTGCCAACCTCACGCAAAATAAAATTTGTGCAACCAATTTGAGTGTCACTGTAATCCAGACGCTCCAAAACTATATCAGCACTATTATGTGCACTCTTTTTACTGGCTAATTTATATGCACTATACCTTTGTTGTTGTTTACTGTGTAAAATTTTACTACGCTGCCCATACATTAACCATAATAAAAAAGACCATTGTTCTTAACACATTTTTGTTTAGCCTAAAAATGCTCTCGGATAGATTTTATTTTTCTGTGTGGTACATTACAAACTTAAAATTGCAATTTAATTTAATATATTATAAAGAATTAGTATATTAATAGAAATATTTTAACAACTTCAAAACCAAGCGATATAGTTTTCATACACTCTTGGAAGACTATTGATTTGACTTGAGTTATAATATCGAAGTTTTCAAAGTTAAGGGATTTCAATTTAGCAGAAATAATAACCTACATTAACAACTATTAGTATTAAAATTTATAGACTTTAAGGGATAGAAATATTAAGAATAAAATAAGATAACTTTTGATTCAAAAATTTGATGACAGATTTCGGATTTTTCAAAAACAATACACCAAAAGTTGTCTCACCAACACTCCCGTCAAATATTGTGATCTGCGATTCAGCAGAATAAGGGCAACTTGCGAGGAATTTCCAAAACGTTTAGGGAATTTTATAAAAATCTTTTAAAATTCCTATTAAATTCAGTTTCAGTTAAAAATTTATATCATGAGTTCAAACTGTCTAACCTGCGATGGTTTTAAATCCGGGAAAAGTAACGATCTAAATTTTAGTGTGAAACACATTTGAATTACACTAACTACTTGATGTGATAAAAAATAATCTGTGCCATAAATTAATATTTCTCAAAGCGACGGCAATGAAGTTTCTCGTGTACGTTTATTTTCGGAATAGCAATAGAGTATCTACCTATTATACTCTTATTTTTATTTTATTATTATTTATATGATTGAGTTGAATCCGGGAAATAAAAATACTCAAATGAATCTCTAGTAATAGATTGAAGCTTGTTCAAAAGTTCCACTTAAAGATTTGAGAAAAATCACCAGAAATCAAGTCTATTTTTCTAATAAGCTAAGGGTAATGTGTTGGGAAAAGATTGTAAAACATACAAAATATTTCTTTCGTAAATTAAAACAAATTTTATTTCCAAATGAAATTTATGGCTTATTCTCCATAAAAAAACATAACAGCTAGGTTCTTTCTTAAAACTTCGTTAACATTAGCAATACCCGTGGGAATTTATATAGCACTCTGTTAAATGTATTCTAATTCTGTTAACTTAACTCCGAAAACCCCAATTTCCAGTGTCGTGCTCTTTTCTTCCAGTAGGCGATATCCTTTGTATACTCCGAATACCAACAGCGCATGACTCGAATCGAGGCATCCCAAAGGTACTTCCCATATACTTAACACTGAAAGAACATTTTTCGAATCGGGGCCGCCCCTCTTTTTCGATATATTCAACCTACAACCAGAGATCCGATGTCAAAAAGATGCAATTTAACCATTTAGGAGTACATAAGCGCGCTGAGGCCACCTCCTAGTCCTGTTCCTGACATCGGTATATGTACACAGATCTATGTATACTTACCACATTGTTGCTTTTTGGTTGTTTTTTGGTTTCTTTCGTCTAATTAATAAACAGAAGTATTCCACCTTGGAGAGCAAAGGAAAAGCACGCAAAGAATACAAAAAAAAATATAATAATAAATCAATAAGCAGGATAGAGCAAAATATATTAAAAAAAAAAAAAAAACCGAACCGAATGAAACGCTTTAGAAAACTAAAATGGTTGGTCAAACGTTTGAGGCAGAAGCAATTCTAGTAAAAGAAACAAAAACGTACAAAGAAGGATGTTCAGCCATGTTTTTTTTTCTATATGCAGTTACCTGGAGTTACCGTTAAATTAAACAAAAATGAACAGAACAGGCAGGTAAACGTTCTTGATTACGTGTCACATTTTTCCTCCTAGCAAAACCATTCGAGCAGTTTTAAGAGGATTTTTTGTTATCCTTTTACATCCCTGTTGACCTCATCTATATTACATATTTATATGTATTTAAGAATATAACTACTTCATTACCTATGTAAATACTTCACGAGAAATGTTTTTTTACTTCTAGGTAGGTACTAACAGGGGAAAGAATTACCAAATTGAAAAAAGTCTTGCTGATGTCGACATTGTCAACTCTATGTCCGCCATCACTTGACAAGCCAAAATGGCTTTCGGTCTTGCAACGCTTGACTCTGTCATAATTAACGTTAATTTGATATAAAATTTAATATTGAGTTAGTCTGAAAGGTATTTAAATACATTATAAGGGATTTATTTAATTATTTTTTTTTTAATAAAAGTAGGTATAGTAAGTATCTACCTATAAAGTAGCCAACGTAGGTAAGTACTTAATAAATTGTTTTTATATCCTTAATTAGGTTCCTATTTAAGTCGACGTTAGGAAGATAATGTTTGTGAAATTTAAAAGGCTGAAAAACTTTGGAAAGCCCTAAATTGTTTGTATTAGTTGCTCGCTGAGACTGATCGTGTTATTTATTATCTCAGAGACTATGTTGCATCCTTAAAATTATTCACAGATCTTCTGTTGAAAAAATCGATGAGCCTTTGAAGAAGGCTAAGACTTGTAGTATTTACTTCATTTGGTTGGCATTAAATTAAGTTTATGATTATTAGGTTAGGTTGAATATTGGTGACATAAAAAGACTTACAGAACTACCACATGAATCTTTAGTAGGGAACTTCCGTCTCACTCGTTGAGCCAACTCGGAAATCCTTATTAAACGTACGGGACTACTAATTACTCCGTTTAAATGAGTGAATTGAGAGATCGGACAGAATCTAAATTGAGATTCGATCCAGGTATATGACCACGCCGGATCGAAATATTGAATTCAAATGGAATCGAAATGACAGTTTTGTGTTTAGGGTGTGTGTGGAAATTTATTTTTTTCATCTCTAATTGGACTTTTCCATTAATTTCAATGTTACTATTTCTATTCCAAAATGTCAAAATATATGACGTTACATTCAAATCCTACATTACCTTTAAACATAATTTTTGCCTCTTCATCCTCCCAAAAAATTGGCTAGCCGTTCCACAAATAAATTATAAGAACAAGCAAATAAAAACACAGTACAATATTACAGGGTCTGCAATTGTGATACACACAATTTACTATAGCTCACTACGATCATTGTAGTTCAATTCTCCCAAATAGGTAATAGGCATCAGGGCCAAATACAAGTTTATTTTTAAAAATGGAATATAATGAACAAAATTGAAAAATGTTTATGTATTGTGGCTTTATTAGTAAGAGCAAACATTGCCATTAATTATGGAACACAACGTCGTCGTTCAAGTGGATGGTCGTGCGCCTTCACTTGCTGAGTCAATGAGACCCTGTAAGCCAAGATTCCGAGATTTTTGAGCAGAATTCTCCTCAGGCTAGTGCGTGAAATGTTGGGCTGTTGAGATTGATAGCGAGTTGATGTTCGTGAATTGAGTCTCACACTCTCGGATTCAGCAGCCACATTCTCGTGTGCACGTGCGCACCTTACGACGACGACGACGGGGACAATGAGTGCTGTCCACTAGCATATCACTCTCACGAACTTTTTGCACAAACTTGCGTACAGCAGGCGCACTGTTTGAGCTATACAGCGCTCGCTTGGGAAATAAGTTTTCAATATTTCCCAACGTTGTTCAAGCGTAAGGCAACTCATTTCGTTCCGCGGAGGTATGGTACTGCCTTTCTGTCAAGATTTCGAGCGGGAAACAGCTGTCAGTGTCAAAATAACCTATGATTTAAAAAGAAACAACTTAATGGCCCACTCTGTACTAAATCTTTGTAATAGAGCAGGACATGTATAGAGTAGGACATATATAGAGTAGATGAGGAATAGGTAGAGTTTTCCTCGTCAATAGAGAAGACGTGTATATCTGAATCCGATATAACGTTAAAGGATTTCTTTATCGATAAAAGCTCTCTCTCTGTGACTGATTATGCTAATGACCGTTTGTTTGCTGAATTGGTCAACTTGCTCGGATGGAATATCCAGTGGAAATGTAGCAATCGTGCGAAGTGCTTCGCTTATCGGACTTTGGTCTAAATTTATCAAAGTTTATTGCTTTATTATTATCGGTACACTACACTGTCACTGTGTACTTTAGGAATGGCATAATAACCGAAGGAGATAACCAATGAATAATGCGTTTTTTTTTGTCGGAGAAAAGTGATTTGGTGGTCTTCTTGACTCTTCCTATGTATTGTCTGTTTCGGTAGAGTTGACTTCCAGTCCACGCCGATCTGGTCAGCTTGTTAGCTCATTTTAGGCTCTCAAAACGTTTCAGTGATTTCCTAAAATGCAATAAATTCGTTGCTCTCTGCTTCCAGTTAAGTCAACAGCTGATTAGCTACCAAATTCCAAAGATGGGGAGAGAAAACAGCAACCATCTACTGATTTGCCTTTGTAAAAGGCATATTGAATTTTAAATGGATATCAATCAATCGATAAAATATTCTTAGAACAAATGTGTATAGAGTGATTAGTCTGATATCTTTCGGGTATACATGAGATTATTTGACCGCTTTGGGTATAAATAACAATCTCAACTTTTCTAAGTCACATAGAAATATGAATAAAATTTAAACAAATATCGAAGCCCCGCAAGAGGGTAATATTTTCAAGAGACAGTGAAAACCAAAAGCTTCTGCAAGGTTCGGTTCCCGAAATATTTGTATCCAAAGGAATTCTAATGACGATATTGCTGCAACCAAGCCTTGAAAAGTATAGCAGTTTTCAGAATTTCTTACAGCTCTTCAAGGACTTTCCATAGTTAAAAAACAAAAAGTTTCTGTGATGACTGCTCCATTGAAATATTTTCATCCAAAGTGAATTTATAACTGAATGTCGATCCAAGCCTAATAATGTATTCCAATGAAGATATTTCCTCAACCACGGCTCGTAATAAGAGGTTGCAGTTTTCATTGCTGTATAGAGAATAAATAGGCGTTTCTATGAATGTGTCTCCTTATCCACAAGAGTTATAATTTTTGCAATTTTTTTTAAGCCCATCGAGACTTACATCAAATGATTCAATTCCTGTTTACACATGCAAGTGAAAAGCTATTCATGGTCTGGTTAACGATTGGATTTTCAGGCCTCAACTATCTAACAATGTCTTTAAGTGGCTATATCTCCGAACCCAAAAGACTTGAAAAAGGTCGTGGTTCCAAAAATCCTTAGTAATTTTTTCAAGAGCTATCCTAAGTTGAAAACCGGAATCTTCTGTGGGTTCTGGTCCTAGAAATATTTATATCCAAAGTGATTTTACAGAATTCTTACACAACGCTAAATTTGATTCTGATGGCGATATTTCCTCAACCAAGCCTTGAAAAAAGTTGCAATTTTCAGAATTTAAGTTTTATATTCTCTCTTTTTTAAAAGCTACTGTGATGACTTGTTCTTGAAATATTTGCCTCCAAAGTGAATAGACAACTTATCTAATATCGACCTAAACCTAGGAAAGTTTTCGGATTGAGATATATCCTCAGCAAAGGCTCGCAAGAGGCTGCAGTTTTCAGTGGTGAATAGAGCATTGGCTGAATACCTTACTGACACAAAAGCAAGCAATTGACTTCTTGTTTTAATATCGCAAAGCAGGTTCTTCGAGATAGCCAAGGTCACCTACTCATCGAACCACAAGGAACATTAGATGTATAGTGTGGCAGCTTTTTAAAGAGTTCTTAAATTGGGATCATGTAAAATAAGAAATAGTGCAAAACATAACGCACATCCAGTTAGTAAAAAAAGTCAGTTCCATCCCCCAGAATAGCTATAAAGTTAACTATAAAAAATATATTAAGGGCAGAGTTCTGAACATACGCAAGTGATGTTTCGGTTGGATGCATAAATCAACCAACAAGTAATGATGCAAGGAGGCTTGACTGATGACTGGACTTTCAGTTCCATAAGCTCTGACTACAAAAAAAAGTGACCCTATGTCCGACCTAAACGTGATCTTATGTGACCCAACTGTATCATACAAGATACCTTAGAACCTATTTAATATGAGAACGTCTGAAGGTTTCGGCAACGAGATGGGATTTCATGTAATTTCACTATTTCTATCAAATATGTCCAACCAATGAGGTATGGAGAGGATATCAACGTTCCGTAATAGACTCCTTAATGACGTCAATTAAAGTGCTGGTGTAAGTAAATAGGCTTAAAGTAAACATACTATCAACAAACATCGATCGAAGGAATACAGCAAAACGTTGCTATTTATAACATGAAATTTAAGATATTTAAGAATATCATTTTTCTCCAAGTAAGCCTTAACTCTTCGAACCACACCAAAGTAGAGATTATTCTAGGCAACCTCTATTGCTACACTCTTGGCGAAATAAAAGAAAAGTTCTCCCACGAACATTTTATTCTGGGGTGCCAGCACGTAACTTGTTACAATCGAGCATTGTCGATCGTAGGTCAACTCGAAACAAATTATTTTTGGCAGCACGTAATTTGAGACGAGTTTCTTTGTGACTTCCATTTAAAAATAAAGGGTTTTCCAATAAGAGGTGTTATTTTGAATAACCCGCTATTTCGGTAGCTGTCACTTTTGAAGCTGTCATTTTTTGACATTTGACAAGTAGAAACTACGCTATTAATTAAAATGGAACGATACACGCTTCAACAACGCATTGAAATTATTAAAATTCACTATAAAAATGGTGAAAATTTGGCAGAGACGGTTCGTAAAACTAAAACATTTTTGGGTCGTCGTGAAGCACCTTGTCGGACCGCAATACAGAAATTGGTGGACAAATTCGAGCTGTTGGGACAAGTTAGTGATGTGAAGAATAAAACCCGTGCACGTCGCTCAAGAACAACTGAGAATATTGCTGTTGTAGCCCAAAGTGTTGAAGAAAACCCAGGTTTGTACATTCCTCGTCGTTCTTTGGAATTAGGCATTCCACAAACGTCATTACACCGTATTTTGCATAAAGACTTGGGTCTTAAGGCTTATAAAGTTCAGTTAACACAAGAACTCAAGCCGGTTGATCATCAACAACGTCGTGTCTTTGCTGATTGGGTCCTTGAAATGCATGAAAATGAACCGGAATTTCATCGAAAAATCATCTTGACTGATGAGGCCCATTTCCACCTCGGAGGCTACGTCAACAAGCAAAACTGTCGCATCTGGGGCTCGGAAAACCCAAGAGTTATTGTTGAAAAGCCTCTCCATCCTCAACGCGTGACTGTTTGGTGCGGTTTATGGTCCCGCGGGGTCATTGGACCTTACTTTTTCGAAAATGAGGCTGGAGCAACAGTTACGGTCAATGGATTGCGCTATCGAGAGATGATTAATGATTTTTTATGGCCTGAATTGGATGGTATTGATCTGGACAACGTTTACTTTCAACAAGACGGCGCTACGTGCCACACAAGCAATGAAACCATCGATCTTTTACGGGAAAAGTTTCCGGACCGTGTTATCTCTCGAAGAGGTGATCACAATTGGCCACCGAGATCTTGTGATTTAACACCTTGCGACTTCTTCCTTTGGGGCCACGTGAAAGATAAGGTCTACGCCAACAGCCCAGCGTCGATTCAAGACCTCAAAGATGAAATTCGTGAGGCTATCGAGGACATAGGGCAGCCACTTTGCGATTTGGTTATGGAAAATTTCATGAAAAGGATATGGTCCTGTAAGCGTGATCTTGGCGGCCATTTGGCTGATGTTGTGTTCCATTATTAACGGCATACCTTCCTCTTTATAATGAAATAAACATCCGATCATTTATCTCCAAAAATGCCATTTTTCTTTGAATATCAAAATAACACCTCTTATTGGAAAACCCTTTATTATTGTGAACTATAAAGTGAAACGTCAAATTGGTATTCTTCTGATATTTTTTGATCCGGAAAGTGAAGATGAGGAAGTACTTAATGCTAAAATCATGTATGTACCTCGGCCCGTGCCTTTTTAGTGAAGTTTTTTACTTTTTAGTATATTTTATATTAGATATGTAACTTGTAAGAAAATTTGTTTTTCCTGCCTTGGGTACTTTTAAGCATTCCTATGGCTAAATCATGGTGAAAAGTCATAAACGTTTTCGAAAGATCCGTCTGTTTCTTATTTATTGACATTTTTTTGTTTTTCCATGCTATTTCTTAAAAAAATCACTGCCAACGATAACTTTTTTCTGTCGAGTGAAAAATTTTGTTTCAAACCTCATTTTCAAGTTTGTGTGCTGCCAAATCTGACGATACAATCGAGGACACTCGATTGAACCAAAATAGGTGCTGCCGAGGCTCGATTGTATCGATTAAACTCGATTGTACCAAGTTACGTGCTGGCACCCCTGTATGCGTGGAGGGAAAATAGGAAAAGATACAGCTACAATTAATCAAGAATGTCAAAATACGTTGACTGCATCGGCTTGACAACATAGCTTCAAAAGTGTCTTCAAACTCTAGCCATGCAGGTTTAACGTGAAAAGTAAAACCTAACCTTCGCTTTAAAGTCCAAACTTTTGTGAATAATAAAGTGCATGGGATTGGCCTAGAATCGTGTAGGATCGAAAGTCACGAAAACCGTCTTATGCTTTCAACGTGTACAACGTTTATTTTTGGCATGACAAAATTTGGGATTTCTTAATTAGCAAAGGGAGTGGCTTTCAAAATTTTTTGATGATCGTAGTGGGGCTCTTGGAAAAAAAGTCACTTCAACTATTAGTTTCGTTAAAAGGACAGTATAAGTTTCATTTTAATACTTCATTTTTTCAAACAAACTTCTCAAGGCTTCTCCGACCCTAGCTATCTATCCCCACTTTCGCACTCTTATTTGGTTGTGTTCGCCTTCTACTTGTGTGCGCCATTACGGTCTTCGCACATTCACACCGAGATAGAGGGGCCCCCATAGTACAGAGGACTCAACTTTTGTATGGAAAATTTCATGGCGATAAATACGAAAGACAATATTAATTATTTTAATGTACTTATTTACAATTTGTATGTTGTATATATATATCTATTTACATCTTTCCAATCAACACCAACGCTGCCGCAACTATACAACCGGCAACTGCTTTATTTCGTATAAGTGGGTTTTACAAGAAACAACTTGCTCGACTACATGGTGGAACAATCAACAATTATTCTTGATCATATAAACACGGAAATAAGTGCTTGACCAACATGTTGGACGGATTTCAAATTATTCGAATACTTTCAGACTTGCTTAACCTGCCTAACTTGCCTAACTTGTGAAAAGATGCTCGAAAACCTCGTTTAATTTTTCATTTGGTAAACTGTGTCGATAAGTTAAAAAGTTGCACGGAAATAATAACTACACTTACTTTACTTAATTTAATAAAATTCTTTAATACTTTGCGTAGTACTCTGCTTAGATTTGAATAAGCAATGCTTGTCGAAAAATTTCAGTTCAGAATAGCTTCGTCCTTTTTTGTAATTCTTGAGCTCGTCCTTCGAATTTGTACGGGAGCATTTCTTTCTGGCCTTATTCATTTTTTCCTTGCGACTTTTGTAGGCATTTTAATCATTTACTTAATTTTAATCAACAATAACAGTACCTGCCATACTATTTTTTTTTCGAAATTTTATAAAAAAAATTTTTTAATTTCAAAAAAAATTGTGCAACAGACAATTTTTTTTGAAATTAAAAAAAATTTAAATAAAATTAAAAATTAAATTTAAAAATTAAAAAAAAAATGGAACCATTTCAAAATTGTACCCATTACCACAAAATTCAAATTGACAGTCATTGAGAAGCTTTTGTACTTCAAGATATCTCTTAAGTGGAAGTTCGGAAAGAGACCAGTAGAATAGGAAAGATGGAAAAGCTAACGCAGTAGTTTTGCCATTTAAAAAAAAAAGATCATTCAGTTCTATTGCAACTGTAGTAGTTCGAAAGAAGATTTACACCATAAATCGTTTACGCTCTCATGTAGAGGAGCAGTCATGACACTTTTTGTGAGCTCCGAATTAATATCAAACTGTGTCGCATGCAAATTGGCTCTTCATTGTGAGCGAACAGCTACTGTGTCTCCGTCCTTGTTCTTAAAGAAATAAGGTCCGATCATGCCTCCATGTCAAAAAACCGCATCCAACAATCAATCTGTGTGGATACTTTGATGCTTGGTCCAACACTTGGCAAGTTAGCTTCTTTACGTAGTAAATTAGCTTAAAATTGGCCTCCTTCGGGGATATGATCTTCTGGCTAAAATTTTGATCTTTCACGAACATAATTCAGTTCAGTTGTTTCAATAAAGTCGATTTTTTTTTTTAAATGTGTTACGAGAATAGTAACCATGTGAATATTTTTTTTTACATTTTTTTGAAAGGTTTTAAAGCCCACTAAAGCTGGTCGTAAGGCTATCTTTTATTTACTGGACACCTGTATATTTGTATGTCTATTGAACCACACCTCAGATCCACTAACGTTGTCTTAGCAACAAATTTCGAAAAGATAAATCAGATCTAATTTTACTATCAATGTATATATTCATTAGACCTCCGTCGAAATCATCAATAGTTTTAAATCAAATATTATTTAAACAAACCTAAATAGCCATTACCTGTTAAAAAAAAATGCATTCTCTCATAGCTTTAATACTTACCTATACCTTTACCGTCTCAAAATCATCATTTATACAAAATCTTAAAGTTGGAATTCATTTTCCAATGTATCGGCATTACTTCCAAATAAAAGCTTCCTTCGTCAATAAAACAACCAATAATATTATTTTATTTCTTGGTTTTTTTTTTTTATTTTACGATAAATCAGTAATTTAACAATTATTCAATAATTCATTAGAATTTCCAAAAAAAAAAGTTTTCTTTCCGCATGGGACGTTTGTGTTTGACAGTTCTTTCCATGCAAATCATTCATTTCATCATCGGGCGCAATTTCGACACACATTTTTCTTGTCCTGAAAATAAAAAAAAAAACAGAATATAAATCAACAACGACCCTAATTTAAAATCAAGGACAAAATAAAAAAGAAAACCCAACCCAATCAAAAAAATAAAAATAAATAAGTAGGTAATACAACAAGAAAAAAAAAAAACTCCCACCCCATTTAAGAATATCTAATTAAAAGTCCTGTCCCTTCTTTCGAATAGCCTCACTGAGTAGCTGCTGCCACGTTTCTATGGATTTTGTCTAAATAGTTCCTTCCTACCCTCATCAGCTGGTTTGATATGGTTTAAATGGAAATCAATAAGGGGATGGAGGAAAATTGATCGGCGATTTTATTTAAAGAGAATCTTTTCAAGAACTCCAGTCCTACAATATTCCTGTGTAGATGTTCTTTAAAAAAAAATGTTTCCCATCGCCATCATCGTCGTTGTTGCAAAAGATCCTTGTACAAAAGCATCTTACTAATTAGAAGCTGGGACATCGGAAGACATGCATTATTAACATCATTCCATGGTGCAGCACTGGCTGCCAAGACGATTATCTCAAAGGACCTATAAATCCAGTGATTACAGCTGAACACAAGACGTTATCTTATCGAGGATGTCATAGTTATAGTAGGTATAAGTCTGCTTGTAAAGAAAGCTTTCCCTGCCAGCCTGCCACCCTCTGTGACTGTGTGCCTTTTTGTAATCTTATCCCATACAGTAGACCTTATGCTTTACATACTCGTATACCGATACACAATCGTGTATATCCTTATGCACTGTTTTGTGGTTTAACAAGGAAGGAACGCGTTCGAGGGTGAATCCTTAGGTGAGTGGTGCGACCGAACAAAATTTCCTATTATAAACGTAAACATCTCCCGATGACGACAACACGCTATAACCATTCCCATACTAAACGGACGCCACGGGATAGAAGCCAGCACTGCCATTTCTAGTTTTTTTTTTTGTGGTATATTTTTTATTTCGAACAGCCTAGAAATATGTGATATTGCTCAATAATTTGCTAACTCTTTATTATCTAAAATTTTATCTTTAACTCTTATTAATTGTTTGCTAGGTTTTTCTTTATTTTAAAGGACTTTTTACATATTAAATTGTTTCTGAACATACCTAAAACAATGACAGTTGGTGCAAAAATATGACCAAACAGGCCCTTTTTTGACATTTTTAAATTTCAAAATAAAGTTAGTACGATACTTAAAACCTAAAACCGATACGAGATACGAGTTTTGAATCGGAAGAAGAGCCAATCAGGAGGATTGTGTGATTAAATGTCACAATCTAAAGAAGGTATCTCCAGAGATAAACGTGAAAGTTTTATAAACCTCAAATTCTCTATGGAAGCAATTCCCGAAGAAAGCGCTCCAACTAAACTTTTGAACTAAAGGGAAATAAAAAAAAAATATTCTGTCAAAATAAAAGAGCTGATATTGCAAAAACAAAAAAAAGCTCGAAGAAAATTGCAAACTACGAAATTTTCAAATGATAAGGTTGTATTCAACCGTCTTAACAATGTACTAAAAAATAAAATGCACGACTGGGTCGCACGAACTTGCTCCTATGTAATAGACTAGGAATTTTAAAAACGAATGTTATTAAAGAAAACTGCTCATAAGGATAAAATTAATTTTTTAAATTCTTTTAGTAGTAAAAGATAAAACCAGAATGCTATGCAAATATGAATTTATTCAAGAACAAAAATTATAAGTCGTCGTAGTGGTTCCTTAAAAAAATAAGCTTTTATGTACAAAATTTTTAAAACATTTTTAAGAAAAAATTTTGGTACGCCAATCTTAAGTTTTTATTATTGTACGAATAAAAGTCTAATTTCCAAAAAAAATACTAAGCCGTTCTTGAAATATCGAATTTTCAAAAAAAAAAAAAAAATGACTTTTTTTTCTAAAAATTGAAAAAATATTTTTTCTTAAGTTTTTAAATGCAATGTTTTTTAAACTCTTTTGGAGCTTTTTTATAAAAAATTTCATTAAAATCCGTTATGTCGATAATGAGAAATTCAAAATTCGAAAAAATCGTTCTATGGTAGGTACAGTCAGTAATATCTAGATTTAAAATTTTTTTTTATTAAATTATAGATCGTAAAGATTAATCAAAAGAAAAAAATTTTAGCAAAATTCTCGGAACCGTTTTCGAAAAAAATACGATTTTCGAAAACCATTTTTTAAAATTTGTATGGAAGGTACCGTTAGTTTTAGATGAAACAAAATTTTTTTTCTCAAATCTTGTAGATTATGTTAAAAAACTTTTTTTTGTCCAGTTTGAAAAAAATCAAGCATGGGGTTTTCGAAATATTGAGTTTCCAAAAAAAAATTTTGATTTTTTTTTTAAATCCAAAAAATTAAAAATTGAAAATTTGAATATGTAATAATATTCAAACTTTGGTGGAGCTTTGGTATAAAAAAAATTATTTAAATCGGCTGTACCGTTTTCGAGAAAATCAAAAACAAAAAAAATGGACCCAAGGGGGGTACCAAAACTACTCATTTTTTTGAAATTTTTTTTCGACCATTACCTAGGTTTAACTAAACTAAATTTTTCTATTTTTTTTTAAATTCTGTGTGACAGTTTTTGAGAAAAAAAAATATTTATAAAATTTCGAAAAAAAATCGTATGGCAGGTACCGTTATTTTTGGTCTTAAAAAAAAACAAAAAAAAACGTCCGGGGGGAAAAATTAAAACCCATATCTACCAAGTTTGAAGAAAATCGGCCGAGCCGTTTAGGCTGTAGTCGAACCGACAGACAGACAGACAGACAGAATTGCGAGACCCACTTTTTTGGTCTTCGCTATCATCGTAATGTCAACTTTGATCAAAATCTCGAGTTCGATTTTTTTTTACGAATGCATAACTTGCCTTATAGTACCTATAAGTCGCAAGTAAAAAGAATCAGTGAATTCAAAAATGATTCACTCGGTATCAGTGGCGTAGCGTAGGGGGGCGGGGGGTGCGGTCCGCCCCGGGCGGCAGGCCTAGGGGGGCGGCAAAATGTCGCCGGTGATGCGGGTAGAGTAGAAATCATATGTTTCATGATAGATCGTTTGACAAGTCAACAAACAACAATGATGTAAATTTGAAATTTGCCACCCTATTTGTGGTTCGTCGTTGACCGCTTTCGTGAATTCGTAGACGGTGAGTAGGGCCGTAAGAGTGCATTCCGTATTGTCGCGCTGATCGCGAAACTAAAACAAAATGTTCCGAAACTCTCGCGAAACTGAAAGGGAGTGTTCCGAAACATATGATATGCATATACGAGATATGATAAGATAACTAGGATTCGACGGAAACGTTATTCTAGTCTCAGCCAGCTCAATGTTTTTGCTCCCTCCCGCATCACAGAAAGTTATTTCGATTGTGTTGTTTATAGTTTAAATACTGTTGAATCTTCTAAAACTAAGCACTTAGTACTTCACTCAACCTTTGAAATAGTTTTTGAAAATGAAAAGAGTCAATGGAAGCGGCGCGGAATACCGCAAGAAAAAGGCTAAGAAAGAAGCAGACGCGAAGACGCGAAATATTTCAGTTCTAGTTTTGGTTCAAAAGCTACGTTAACGTCTTCGGCGGCATCCAGCAGCAGCGGAAGTTATTCCAATGTAAGTAAGATTCCTCCATCGCGAGTGGCCTAGAATTGTCCTCCGGCCAATATTCATGGGAATGCATAACTTATTTTACGGGCAGAAGAAGAAGACGTGCCTGCCGTCGAAGTTGGAAGTCGTTCTGGTCCCACCACAGAGCAGGGTCAAGACGAAGTCGACTCACCAGAAGTATCTCAAGCATCTAGTCACAAGCCTGCAGAAAAAGTGAACCTCGTGAAGCTGTAAAGACGCTTAAAAATAAGTTTGTGGAAGTTCTTGAGGTACTCGAAGAATTGACGGATCGGTAGCCAGTCTTGTTCTGACAGTCATGCAGTTATTCAACTTCCTCACTTTTCTTGGCTTTTGAGCTGCATAGCTTCCTGAAGAAGATGACGCACAGATTTACCTGCAGCAATGTGGACTGAGTGTGGATAAGTGTGCTCAGAAACTCTGCGTTTTAAAAGCTCTCCTGGTGGAGAGCAGAGACCGTTTCGTCCAAGCCGCAATCGACTTTTCTAAGACTTTTTGGAAAAAACTCGGAATCGATCTCCAAACGAGTACAATTCGCAGGAAAAAACGCATGCATGGAGATGAATCCGCAGATGCAGCTTTGTCTCACGAGCCTCATTCGTAAGGCTCGTAAAATCCGTTTATGAAACCGCTAATTCTATTTTACTTTCAATAAAAGATATATACTTCATTGCCTGTGAAATGATGTCTCGAAATTTAATTTTATTTTAGTATTGAATGGGGGCGGCAAAATGGGTCTCCCGCCCCGGGCGCCGAGATGGTACGCTACGCCACTGCTCGGTATAATTCTGTAAAGTTTGAAGACTCCTCCCTCCATATGGAAATCACCCAAAACTCGCCAATATATTCTCAAGATGGAAACAGAAGATTGTCATCTTCACTGAGTATCTTGCGCATTTCTTAAGCCGTTCCCAACTAAAGCAGCTTCATATCTTACAGTTTATTGAGATAAGCGACGAATGTGAAATTTCGTTTGATACAATCAAAGAAGTAACAAGCATGTGTTAAAAAAAATCGGTTGGGTACGATATCCTGCTTTTTATAATCCCGTTTTTTAAAATCCCGCTTTTTATAATCCCGCTTTTTAAAATCCCGCCTTTTAAAATCCCGCTTTTTAAAATCCCGTCTCTTATAATCCCGTTTTTTATAATCCCCTTTCTTATTACGACGTGTAAGCAGTGAGGTATGTAAGAGGGGGCATGCTGCGGAAATACACCTATCCCATTGAATGATTTAGGTTCTCAAGAACAGGAGGCCCAATGTTGCTATCAGGCATCATAGAGCTAGCAGACAAATTAGCTGCAAGTACATTTGCCTTACCTAACAAGCCAGTTACCGGGTTGGCATTGAAGATGAGCGTTGGAACCGAAGATGAATTTGAATTTTTTTTAACGTTCTCGACAAATATCCAGAAATTTCTACTGCTACTAGAATTTGGATCTTTTTATAACAGCGTTTTGTTGAAGAACATTCTATGGTCTACAAGTTTTCCATGAATGACTTTTCTCTCAGAAGAAGCCTTATTCAAAAACTGATAATTTCGTAGCGAACTTATTCTGATACGGTCAATATTGCGTTAAAAAATCCTCATTTTTTATTTTGTATTGTGTTGTTTCAAATTTTCTAATTTTGCAATTTAAAAAAAATTTTTTTTTGGAAACTCAATATTTCGAAAGCACCATCCTCGAATGTACCCACCATACAAATGTTAAAAATTTTCCATAGAGAAGCTTCTGAAAAGTTTAAAAAACATTGCATTTCAAGAGTTTGAAAAAAAAAATAATTTTTTTTTGAATTTTTGAAAGAAAAAATGTATTTTTTTGGAAAATTCGATATCTCAAAAAGGGCTTAATATTTTTTGGAAATTTATTTTTATTCGTAAGGTAATAAAAACTTTAAGTTGGCGTACAATTTTTTTTTATTTTTTAAGAAACCAATACAACAACACATAATTTTTGTTCTTGCATAAACTAATATTTGCTTGAATCACATGGCATCCTATTTTTAGCACCAACTTCTGAGGAAGTTGTCTTTTAAATGACAACTTCCTCAGAATCAATGAATGAATTTATGAATGAATGAATTTAATGCTTATGAACAGTTTTTCTCAAATAGCATTCATTTTTGAAATGCTTAGTGTTTTTCATAAGAGCAAGTTCGTGTGACCAAGTCGTGCATTTTATTTTGTTAGATTTCCGTTTGTCTTGTACATTTTTCGCGTGTTAATAACCATCCCTCGACAAATCTAAAATTTTTCCATCTGGCATTACTGCAAACCTTGTCTCTTAAGACAGCAGCTCACAAGCGCCCAGTTTGTCAGGATTTAATTTTATTCGCGTAACAGCGTGTGTGGCTGTGGTCGTAGTGCGGTTTAGTCCTCTTTATTGGAAACAGAAGATGGTACAACGTCAAATATTCCTTAGAACAGTGTCGGCAACTTAATTATATGACTTTACTTTTATACTCCATTTCTATACACTGTTGGTCTTGGAAATGTTCAGCTTTAGCCAACTAAACGAGGAGGGGATCAAATTTTATCACGTTTCTTTATTTTACATCTGTGTCTTATTTAAGAGCATTTTAAGTTAAATAACACTCAAAGGAAATGCTTTGTCTATGTTTTCCCCAGGAACAGGATACGAATACAAGAATATAGGAATTCCTGAAGGGATTCGGTTTGGGTATACTAAGATTATAGAACAACATGCTTAAAGGTGTTCGAAGAAAACACCGATTTTTGTTTGTCCTTTTAAAGAGAATTAAAAAAAACCGGATAAGATAGGTAAAAGCTGCAACTCTAATTGTATCCTTCTTAAATCACTTCTTGTATTGTATTGTATTTGAATGAATATAATTATGTTATAAATATATTTTTTCTCTGAATTGACCTGTTGTCACAGGCAAAATAAAATCACCCCAATTCAATTTCACAACAGCCCTTAAATTGATTTCTTAATGAATGCTATAAATTGTATCTAGGTATCCTTTAAGTTCAATCCCAAGGCTTAGAGTAAGTCAATTGGCTTTGTTAGGTGATAGAAGGTGTGTCAAATGTTTTCGAGATGTCACGAGTTAAAAAAAGATTTATAACATTGACATTTCAACAAATAATCTTCATTGGAGGGCCATTATCGCAAGGAATTGTTGTCAAGAGGACGAAAAAGCTGTGGTAACAAATGGTGTGAGAACACAGAGCGTTTAGATTTCTTATAAATCGTACGAAATAAAGTGGTTGGCTTTTCTTGTTTATAGCCATAAAATTTCTATGTAGTATAAAGATTTCCACTCCATACTATAAATACATGGAAAAATATTTGTTTTTATAAAAAAAATTGAACTGCAGATTTTAATGAAATATGAGACTTTCTTAACATTTTTTGTATGCAACTCACTCAAGTCTAAAAAACGTTTTTTAAACAAAAAAAAAGCAAACTAAAACTTCAAATATTCACTTATTTTCAGATTAGATGGAAACACAGAGTAAGAAACGTTATTTTTAATTTTAAAATAAAAATTTTGAGTCGAAATATTCATATTATTAAAAGTTTTTTACAATAAATGGGTTTTCCTATGGGGTCGATCCGAAATAGAGAGATCAATGATAGCCAATTTCTTGGATATGGACGTAGACGATATATGGTTCCAGTAGTAGGGCACCACACAGTCAAAGGCACAATGGACATTTTGCATGAACGATCTTGCTTCTCGCAGATTTGATGAGAATTGGCTACCAGGATCGTGTGATTTACCTCCTAAGACTTTATCTTGTGTATAGTTTTCTGAAGCTGGAGGTCGATTCCATTAAGCATCAATGACCCGATGCACTCAAACTCTCAGGCAATCGCTCAAATTCTTGAATTGAAAATACTTAAAGGTATATGTGAGGTTTTAGAATTGACATTTTTTAATATTTGATCAATTCTGAGCCCAATCCTGCATTACTTGTATACTTCACAAGTATGATAAATTATCGAAATCTATTTGAAGCTTAAGGCAGTCATAATCCTTTCTTATTTTCAAAAGTAAATTGAGTTCATCAGTATAAATAAGATATTGGCTGAAACTGAAATGGTTGGCAATATCATCAATGAATATAATAAACACTATTGGACCAAGATTACTGCCTTGAGGAACTCCTGCAAAACAATTAATAGGCCTTGAACTATTACAACTATCACTTCTTGCCCTCTACCAATTAGAAATGAACCGATCTATTGAAGTAGACTTGAGTGAATGCTGTAAATTTGAATATTCCAAAGCAATATATTGTGACATAGGTATTGAATCAAAAGCCTTGCTAAAGTCCGTATATAAACAGCATCAACTTGGCTTTGGATTTTGATAGATTCAACTGCGATATTAGAAAAACATGCTAAATAAGTAACGGTCCATATTCACTATAGTCTGATCATTAGAAGAAATGACAACATTTCACTAACATTTAGAGTAGGTAAACAGATTCAAGGAACGTGGGTCTCACAGTTCTGTCTGTCTGTCTGCCTGTTCGACTACAGCTAAACGGCTCGGCCGATTTTCTCCAAACTTGGTAGATATGTGTTTTAATTTTTTCCCCCCGGATGTTTTTTCTTTTTTTTTTAAGACCAAAAATAACGGTACCTGTCATGCGAATTTTTTTCGAAATTTTATAAATATTTTTTTCTCAAAAACTGTCCAACAGATTTTTTTTTTTTAAATTCATAAAATTTCATTTAGTTAAACCTAGGTAATGGTTGAAAAAAAAATTCCAAAAAAATATTATTTTTGGTGCCCCCCTTGGAACCTTTTTCTCAAAAACGGTACGACCGATTTTGATCATTTTTTTTTTTGTTAAAGCTCACCAGTAGTTTCAATATTATTGTGTATTTAAATTTTCAAAAAATTTTGTTTGAAAACTCAATATTTCGAAAACCCTATGGTCGTTCCGTGAATTTTGCTTAAATTTGCTTTCTTTCCATTAATTTTTAAGATCTGTAGTTTAATAAAAAAAATTGAAAACAAGATATTACTGACTGTATACCTACCATAGAATGATTTTTTAAAATTTTGAATTTCTCAGTATCGGCATAACGGATTTTAATGAAATTTTTTAGAGAGAAGCTTATAAAAAGTTTAAAAAACATTGCATTTCAAAACTTTAAGAAAAATATTTTTTTTTATTTTGAAAAAAAAAAATATTTTTTTGGAAAATTCAATATCCCGAAAACGGCTCAATATTTTTTTTTGTTAATTTAATTTTTATTCGAACAATAATAAAAACTTTAAATTGGCGTACCGAAGTATTTTGTCTTAAAAATGTTTTAACATTTTTGTGTACTTATAAAAGCTTATTTTTAAGAAACCAATACAAAGACTTATAATTTTCGTTCTTGCATAAACCTATGTATATTTGCTTGAATCACATGGCATCCTATTTTTACGTCCAACTACTAAAGAAGTAGTTGTAGTCAATTAAAAAATTATTTGTATACTTATGAACAGTTTTTCTCTAATAACATACATTTTTGAAATTCTTAGTCTATTACATAGGAGCAAGTTCGTGCGACCCAGTCGTGCATTTTATTTTTTTTATAAAAAGGTCCCCAAAAGTTTAAATATTATTATGTATTCAAATTTTCCAAATTTTTTTTTTTTTTGATTTAAAAAAAAAATTTAATTTTGTTTTTCAAAACTCAATATTTCAAAAACGCCTTGCTCGTTTTTATCAAAGTTGATGAATAATTGGATTTTATTTCACGTACAAATGTTAAAAAATGGTTTCCGAAAATAATATTCCCTTGAAAACGGCACATAGAATTTTTCCTTCCATTATGATGACCTATAATTAATATAAATAAAAATAAAATGCACGACTGGGTCGCACGAACTTGCTCCTATGTAACAGACTAGGAATTTTAAAAACGAATGTTATTAGAGAAAACTGTTCATAAGGATAAAATTATTTTTTTTAAATTCTTTTAGTAGTAAGAGACGAAAACAGAATGCTATGCAAATATGAATTAATGCAAGAACAAAAATTATAAGTCGTTGTAGTGGTTTCTTAAAAAACAGCTTTTATATACAAACATTTTAAAAGATTTTTAAGAAAAAATTTCGGTACGCCAATTAAAAGTTTTTAATATTGTTCGAATAAAAATTAAATTTACAAAAAAAATATTGAGCCGTTTCTGAGATATCGAATTTTCAAAAAAAAAGAAAAATAGATTTTTTTTTTCAAAAATTCAAAAAATAATTATTTTTATGTTTTTAAAGGCAAAGTGTTTTAGACTTTTTAGAAGCTTCTCTTTAAAAAATTTCATTAAGATCCGTTATGTGGATAATGAGAAATTCAAAATTCGAAAAAATGGCTCTATGGTAGGTATACAAGCTGTAATATCTTAATTTCAATTTTTTTATTAAATTATAAATCGTAAAAATTAATTGAAAGAAAAAAAATTTTATCAAAATTCTAGATGCCGTTTTCGAAAAACATACGATTTTTGAAAACCATTTTTTTCAATTTTTTAGCATTTGTAGATATGGTAGGTACCTTTATTTTTAGGTAAAATAATTTTTTTTTCTCACATCTTTTAGATTGTATTGAGAAACTTTTATTTATCAATTTTAAAAAAATCTAACAAGGGGTTTTCGAAAAATTAAGTTTTGAAAAAAAAAATTTGAAGTTTTTTTTAAGAATCCAAAAAAAATATTTTTAAAAATTTGAGTACACAATTCTATTTATGTTTTTGGGGAGCTTTAGCAAAAAAAAAAATTATCAAAATCGGTTGTACCGTTTTTGAGAAAATCAAAAACAAAAAAAAGAGTTCCTTGGGGGGTACCCTCAATAACCATTTTTCGGAAAAAATTTTTCATCCAATACCTAGCTTTAATTAAATGAATTTTTTTGGTGTATTTATTTTTAAAATCTGTCGAACAGTTTTTGAGAAAAAAAAATGTTTATAAAATTTCGAAAATCGTATGGCAGGTACCGTTATTTTTGGTCTTAAACTTGGAACCTTTTTCTCAAAAACGGTACGACCGATTTTGATCATTTTTTTTTTTGTTAAAGCTCACCAGTAGTTTCAATATTATTGTGTATTTAAATTTTCAAAAAATTTTGTTTGAAAACTCAATATTTCGAAAACCCTATGGTCGTTCCGTGAATTTTGCTTAAATTTGCTTTCTTTCCATTAATTTTTAAGATCTGTAGTTTAATAAAAAAAATTGAAAACAAGATATTACTGACTGTATACCTACCATAGAATGATTTTTTAAAATTTTGAATTTCTCAGTATCGGCATAACGGATTTTAATGAAATTTTTTAGAGAGAAGCTTATAAAAAGTTTAAAAAACATTGCATTTCAAAACTTTAAGAAAAATATTTTTTTTTATTTTGAAAAAAAAAAATATTTTTTTGGAAAATTCAATATCCCGAAAACGGCTCAATATTTTTTTTTGTTAATTTAATTTTTATTCGAACAATAATAAAAACTTTAAATTGGCGTACCGAAGTATTTTGTCTTAAAAATGTTTTAACATTTTTGTGTACTTATAAAAGCTTATTTTTAAGAAACCAATACAAAGACTTATAATTTTCGTTCTTGCATAAACCTATGTATATTTGCTTGAATCACATGGCATCCTATTTTTACGTCCAACTACTAAAGAAGTAGTTGTAGTCAATTAAAAAATTATTTGTATACTTATGAACAGTTTTTCTCTAATAACATACATTTTTGAAATTCTTAGTCTATTACATAGGAGCAAGTTCGTGCGACCCAGTCGTGCATTTTATTTTTTTTATAAAAAGGTCCCCAAAAGTTTAAATATTATTATGTATTCAAATTTTCCAAATTTTTTTTTTTTTTGATTTAAAAAAAAAATTTAATTTTGTTTTTCAAAACTCAATATTTCAAAAACGCCTTGCTCGTTTTTATCAAAGTTGATGAATAATTGGATTTTATTTCACGTACAAATGTTAAAAAATGGTTTCCGAAAATAATATTCCCTTGAAAACGGCACATAGAATTTTTCCTTCCATTATGATGACCTATAATTAATATAAATAAAAATAAAATGCACGACTGGGTCGCACGAACTTGCTCCTATGTAACAGACTAGGAATTTTAAAAACGAATGTTATTAGAGAAAACTGTTCATAAGGATAAAATTATTTTTTTTAAATTCTTTTAGTAGTAAGAGACGAAAACAGAATGCTATGCAAATATGAATTAATGCAAGAACAAAAATTATAAGTCGTTGTAGTGGTTTCTTAAAAAACAGCTTTTATATACAAACATTTTAAAAGATTTTTAAGAAAAAATTTCGGTACGCCAATTAAAAGTTTTTAATATTGTTCGAATAAAAATTAAATTTACAAAAAAAATATTGAGCCGTTTCTGAGATATCGAATTTTCAAAAAAAAAGAAAAATAGATTTTTTTTTTCAAAAATTCAAAAAATAATTATTTTTATGTTTTTAAAGGCAAAGTGTTTTAGACTTTTTAGAAGCTTCTCTTTAAAAAATTTCATTAAGATCCGTTATGTGGATAATGAGAAATTCAAAATTCGAAAAAATGGCTCTATGGTAGGTATACAAGCTGTAATATCTTAATTTCAATTTTTTTATTAAATTATAAATCGTAAAAATTAATTGAAAGAAAAAAAATTTTATCAAAATTCTAGATGCCGTTTTCGAAAAACATACGATTTTTGAAAACCATTTTTTTCAATTTTTTAGCATTTGTAGATATGGTAGGTACCTTTATTTTTAGGTAAAATAATTTTTTTTTCTCACATCTTTTAGATTGTATTGAGAAACTTTTATTTATCAATTTTAAAAAAATCTAACAAGGGGTTTTCGAAAAATTAAGTTTTGAAAAAAAAAATTTGAAGTTTTTTTTAAGAATCCAAAAAAAATATTTTTAAAAATTTGAGTACACAATTCTATTTATGTTTTTGGGGAGCTTTAGCAAAAAAAAAAATTATCAAAATCGGTTGTACCGTTTTTGAGAAAATCAAAAACAAAAAAAAGAGTTCCTTGGGGGGTACCCTCAATAACCATTTTTCGGAAAAAATTTTTCATCCAATACCTAGCTTTAATTAAATGAATTTTTTTGGTGTATTTATTTTTAAAATCTGTCGAACAGTTTTTGAGAAAAAAAAATGTTTATAAAATTTCGAAAATCGTATGGCAGGTACCGTTATTTTTGGTCTTAAAAAATTAAATCAAAAAACATCCGGGGGTAAAAAATTAAAACCTATATCAAACAAATTAAACCTATTAGTTTGACGAAAATCGGCCGAGCCGTTTAGCTGCAATCGAACGGACAGACAGACAGACAGACAGACAGAATTGCGAGACCCACTTTTTTAGTCTTCGCTATCATCGTAATGTCAACTTTGATCAAAATCTCGAGTTCGATTTTTTTTACGAATGCATAACTTGCCTTATAGTATGTACCTATAAGTCGCAAGTGAAATTAGGTGTGCTATTATAGGCATGTTCATTTTGTACAAGTTTTCAAAAAAATTAGATATTATTTTTTGTGAAAAATCAATATATCTTGAAAACGAGTGAATAAAAGATTTTTTAAACAATTTCTTAAAATGTATATTATTAAATACTTAAAATTGACATCTCAAATTTGTTCTTAGAAAAATTTTAAAGACATTTTTGATATAAAAAATTAATTTAATAATAAAGCGATTATTTAAAATTCGATTGCATATATGTATTTATACTTTTCTAGAAATCAGCCTTTTAAGCCTTGGAAAATTGTTCACTAACTAAATCCATGTTTTTAGTTTTTATATTTATAAGTAGTACCTTTTTATACAAAACTTATAGTACTATCAAGAAGACGAAAGATTGTGGCGGCATCTAAAATATAGGGACAGAACTTGCTAGATTTATCTCTGCTACATTTAATAATAAAATATTCGCTTTTTTACTACTTGTTTTGTATCTTATTCTACTCCCCACTGCAAAATCTGGCGCTAATTTCAGCGCCAACACCAGGCTAGAGTTCGCAATAGAAAATCAGGCTTCATGATAATACTATTGGTAATAATATACGAAGGCAGTACCCCTTAGCATAATGGTAAATGCATGCAGATCGTATTGGGTTCAAGCCAGTGGTGTACTACCTCTTGCGAGTTATTGACAAATCCTCCAATATCTCTTGCAATGAAAAGTGCTGCTGAAAATTGTAGCTCCCTCCAATTCTCCAAACACGAACACATAAATGGTTGAGAGTTGTAAGTCACTAGGTTCTCTCTCTATGGGCCGTCATGGACTCTAATTTTTTAGAACTTATTTTATTTTCTAATATTTATAAGCAATTTTTAAATTTCCAAGTACTTCTAAATGCGGGGAAAGTACGTGCGTAGGTAAATGGGGCAACATTTTAAACAACCTATTTTAGCTCTTCGAAATTTTTTAACCTTTTTTACGTTTTACTAACTAGTAAAATACTAATTCTCTTTTATTAAAAACGGTGACAGTTCGTGAAAATTATCAAATTAAACAAAACAAAATCTGGGGAACGGACCTATGATTTGAAATATCGTAAACTCAAGAGTCAAAGGGACAACCTACAATTTATTTTGTTATTTGGTTATTTGTAACAACCTTTTTCGAAATGTTTTTTTATTATTTCCCAACTGATGTGTACTGAACCAGTCCATGTAATGCTTCTATAAGATTAATTGGTGTACTACATAGATATGATATGTATATCCTTTGTGTTTCATTAGGAAGTAAACTTACCAGAAACAGCCTCATGAATAATTTTCCCAAAGAAGTGTAATGGAAATATGTAGGTACTTGAAATTCCGCTGCTTGTAATGTTTAGGTTTTCAACCAAGAACTAAACTGTTGTCTTGTCAAAAGTCAAAACTATACCTAGAGTAAAATTCTACATCGTCCAGACTACACAAAGCAGTCTTCAAACATATAATCAACATCTTTGTTCTTTATGGATTTAAGACGTTACTAAAAGTTAATGTAGCCAGTTTGTGATTTTAACTTTAGTAAAATGATAAGAGATAGTATGATGCTAAAATCGCTTAAAATAAGAAAATTCTTCTTTTTAACCTAGTAACTTACTAAAATATCTTTATCATTTTACTAAATCGTCTAAGATTTTGCGCTAATACCTATCTTTAAACGATGGTTTCCCATAACAAAAAATGTGTGTTTTTTTTTAATTTGGTAGGTGTAGGAATTAAGTTGATATTCAATTGAATTTTAAATGAAAGTTTTAAGAAAATGATTCGTTTGTTTGTTTTTAAATGTTCGTTCAAATTTCTTCATAAGGCAAACCCTTCTTCATAACATCAAGTCATGAGAATTAAAAATTACCAGTACATACGCACCCTCTGTCTAAAGCGTAGATATCTATATTATTTAACACCTTCAAGCCGGTGTTATTAAGATCAAATTTGGATCACTGTTTTGTATATCTTTGAAGTCGTTTACCCTTTTCTTAAAAGTATCGCGATTAGTCTACAAAAATTGTAGGTGATGCCACTTGGATTCATCAGTTCACTATAGTATACTTGCAGTACTTAATTTGAGTTAAATTCAGTTCGTCTTACATTAATTTTTTGACAAAAATCCAATGCAATCGAATCCAGGTAAGCCTTAAACTCTTAATTAATAATTTCATAATTTTAAAAAATAATTTTTGTCAAGTTTTCATGTAAGAGCAAGATATTAATTCTACAAAAAAAAATTGTAACAAAAGATTTGATTTTCAACGAAAATTGTTTTCATATTTGAAAAGCGTAGATATATTGGACCTCAGATTGTCAGTGTTACAATGTTTTTAGAAATTTCAATCCATTTAATTTTGAAATATCTATATTATTTTTGAATAAATCGTCATATGTAAAGTATATCTATATAAATCTTCTTTTTGAATGTACAATAGCTATCTGTTTTTATCAACTCGGCTATGTATTTAGTAACATATACACTATTTTCTATTATTTCTTAAAATACATTTCTTCAACAAAGTAATTATTTCGTTATCTTCACGTTTATTTCTCATTTCTCTCACTTTACTTCCAGCCTAAGGCCAATTGTTATCAAATAATAGACCTCCATAAAATCACTGCTAAGACATCATTTATTCCTTCTTCAAAACACATTATCTCTATATTCGTAGGCACTTTTTAAGTCAAAGAAAATCTCACTTATGTAATCCTTAAATACCCACTCATAAAGTCGGAAAGTCCCATGAGGATTTTCATTTTGTTTTTTTTTTTGGTTTTTAAAGGCCACCTTCAACCCCTAATTTTTATCATTGTTATTATTATTTTATTATTCCAATAAGCAAGAGGGAAAAAATGAAAATTAAATCCACTTGTTATGATAAAATTTCATTGCCAAAACATCCACTTAGACAATTGCTAAATTTTCCCATAATAACACACACTCAGCGCGAGGAAAAACCGCAAAGTAATATCCATCCCCCTCTGAAAGAGCTTATTAAAATTCGCACGCGTTACCACTTCCTCTCCTTATGAAATCACAGGATTCACAGAAAAAAGCCATCCACCGACTAACACCACACACTTTAATATCCATGGGGACAAGTTACATAACAGCAGGGAAAAATATACAGAAAAAAAATACAGATCACACTCTAGAACGCATCTTTGAGTCTAAAGGATGAATACAAAAAAGTATCTTCATTACCATAATACGGCAGAGTATATGCCATTAAACACCACTTTATGACTTTATATATGCGGCGACGAAGGATCATCCCCTCGGTGGGTGGGTGCATTTGTGCCGCGTACGAGTGTGTCACATGTGAGCATAAAAATTCATGGGATTAATGCCCATTCTTGAATATTCTGTTATTTTATTGTAATTTTTGAATAAATTTTATTTCGATGCAACGGTTTAACTGATATAGACAAACTTGTAGAGCCTCCGACAGTCTCTCTTGAAACACTCACGGCCGATTAAACACTGACTGGTTAAAAAGCGGCTTTGAAAAGAGTGGTCCTCAACACAGACCCTGAATTGTGCGTATATAAATAATAATGCGGTTTTTAATGCGCGCGCATAACAAAGTTTTGCAAAACTTTTCAAAAACTCGTTTTCAAACAAAAATAAAAAAAATATACAAAAAAACACACAACCAGGAAGAACTGGGAACAAAATAATTTTTTGTTTAAAAACTTTGCAGACTTTCTACCCTAAAAAAAAAATTGTTACTAACAAAGTCGAAACGAAAGGGACTTTTGCTGCCAAGCCAAGCCAAACTGTACCGAACAGTTTTCCAACTAACTAAACCAAAACTCAAAAGAAAAGTTTTTCATTAACCTTCAAAAAGTTTGCCCGATTTGAATTTCACCCCCGAGCCGCTACTTATTATAGAGAACGCTCTAGTCTTAGTGAAGCTACCTATATCCGTTTATATTGTTGTTGAAGTTGAGGCGGCTCTTCCCTCCTCTTTGGTTTTGTTTTGGTTTTTTTTTGGAAATATCAAGCCTCCTTATTTTTTTTGGTTTTGAAAACCCCAAGTCACGAGTTTAACTTTTGAACAAGTAACGGTAAATTTGAGTTCGTTATCATATTCTAGTCGGCCGTCATTTGCACAAACCCACAAACCTAAAGTTTATTAATATTTTCTAATTATGACACTTCCGGTTAGAAATGTGTCACTCTGTCTGGTGAGTGGTAGTGGCAGCGGGGGCAGGACAGCGGGAGCGGGATACATGATTTTTGGTAAGCAAAGACAAACTTTTGTTTCGGTTATCGAGCAGAGGGTTCTTTTCATTTTCATTAGGATTTTTTAAGTATGGGCTTTTTGTTTGCTCTGCTTTCTTCTGGATTTCAAGGTTGCGACAGATTAATGAATAAAGTTTCGATTTAACGATTAAAGTTCAGTTATAAATTTATTGCGATCTAGCACAGTTATGAATTTGGGTTAAAGAAAAGTGTTTGTGTAAACTCTCGTGTCTGGTGTTTCTCTTGGTACCTTGTTACATACATACATATCAAATCGCTGAAGTGATTTCCTTCAAACTTGGTATTTTGGAATTTTGTTAAGCTCTTAAACGAACGGCACCTCCAATACAGTCGTTATCTAAAATCTTAATTATCTCAAAAAACGGCTCCAACGGTTCAAAACCATTTAATTCATTTTTACTTGCGACTTACAGGTACTAGGCAAGTAATGCATTCGCAAAAAAAATCGAACTCGAGATTTTGATTTGATTTCGAAGACAAGGAAAGTGGGTCTCGCAATTCTTTCTGTCTGTTTTTTTTTTTTTAAGCTTGGTAGATAGCATTTTTAAATTTTCCTGCACACGTTCTTTTCTTTTTTTCTTAAGACCAAAACTAAAAAACTGCCATACGATTTTTGTTCGAAATTTTATAAATATTTTTTTTTCTCAAAAACTGTTCAACAGATTAAAAAAAAAGGAAAATATAAAAAAAAGTATTAAGCCTAAGCTACGTAATGCTTGAAAAATAAAATGCACGACTGGGTCGCACGAACTTGCTCCTATGTAATAGACTAGCAATTTTAAAAACGAATGTTATTTAAGAAAACTGTCCATAAGGATAAAATTAATTTTTTAAATTCTTTTAGTAGTAAGAGATAAAAATAGAATGCTATGCAAATATGAATTTATTCAAGAACAAAAATTATAAGTCGTTGTAGTGGTTCCTTAAAAAAATAAGCTTTTATGTACAAAATTTTTAAAACATTTTTAAGAAAAAATTTTGGTACGCCAACCTTAAGCTTTTATTATTGTACGAATAAAGGTCTAATTTCCAAAAAAAAATAATAAGCCGTTCTTGAGATATCGAATTTTTCAAAAAAAAAAAACGACTTTTTTTTTCTAACAATTGAAAAAATATTTTTTCTTAAGTTTTTAAATGCAATGTTTTTTAAACTTTTTTGGAGCTTTTTTATAAAAAATTTCATTAAAATCCGTTATATCGATAATGAGAAATTCAAAATTCGAAAAAATCGTTCTATGGTAGTCGCAGTCAGTAATATCTAGATTTAAAATTTTTTTTTATTAAATTATAGATCGTAAAGATTAATCAAAAGAAAAAAAATTTTAGCAAAATTCTCGGAACCGTTTTCGAGAAAAATACGATTTTCGAAAACCATTTTTTAAAATTTGTATGGAAGGTACCGTTAGTTTTCGATGAAACAAAATTTTTTTTTTCAAATCTTGTAGATTATGTTAAAAAACTTTTTTTTGTCAAGTTTGAAAAAAATCGAGCATGGGGTTTTCGAAATATTGAGTTTCCAAAAAAAAATTTTGATTTTTTTTTTAAAAATCCAAAAAAATAAAAATTGAAAATTTGAATATGCAATAATATTTAAACTTTGGAGGAGCTTTGGCATAAAAAAAATTATTTAAATCGGCTGTACCGTTTTCGAGAAAATCAAAAACAAAAAAAATGGACCCAGGGGGTCTACCAAAAATAACAATTTTTTGTAAAATTTTTTTCAACCATTAGCTAGTTTTAACCAAATGAAATTTTTAGAATTTTTTTTAAAAAATTCTGTGGGACAGTTTTTGAGAAAAAAAAATATTTATAAAATTTCGAAAAAAAATCGTATGGCAGGTACCGTTATTTTTGGTCTTAAAAAAAAAAAAAAAAAAACGTCCGGGGGGAAAAAATTAAAACCCATATCTACCAAGTTTGAAGAAAATCGGCCGAGCCGTTTAGGCTGTAGTCGAACCGACAGACAGACAGACAGACAGACAGACAGACAGACAGACAGACAGACAGAATTGCGAGACCCACTTTTTTGGTCTTCGCTATCATCGTAATGTCAACTTTGATCAAAATCTCGAGTTCGATTTTTTTTACGAATGCATAACTTGCCTTATAGTACCTATAAGTCGCAAGTAAAAATTCTGAAAAATGGTTAAATATGGTATCCTCCTTGGAACCAATTTTGCGTTTTTGATTTGCTCAAAAACATTACAACCGATTTTGATCATTTTTTGTATGCTAAAGCTCCCCAAAACCTTGAACAGTATTATGTATTCAATTTTCTGTTTTTGATTTGAAAAAAAAAACAGAATTCAATTTTGTTTTTAAAATCAATTTTTAATTTTTACGATCTATAATTTAATAAAAAATAAAATGCACGACTGGGTCGCACGAACTTGCTCTTAATAGACTAGGAATTTTAAAAACGAATGTTATTATTATTATTAGAGAGAACAACTGTTCATAAGGATAAAATTATTATAATTTTTTTAAATTCTTTCAGTAGTAAGAGATGAAAACAGAATGCTATGGAAATATGAATTTATGCAGGAAAAAAAATTTTAAGTCGTTGTAGTGGTTTCTGAATAAAATAAGGTTTAATATACAAAATTTTTAAAACATTTTTAAGAAAAAAATTTGGTACATCAACTTTAGGTTTTAATTATTATACGATACGAATGAAAATTAAATTTCCAAAAAAAATATTGACCCATTTTTGAGATATCGAATTTTCCAAAAAAATTTTTTTTTTTTTTTCAAAATTCAAAAAATATTTTTTTTTTAAGTTTTGAAATGCAATGTTTTTTAAACTTTTTAGAAGCATCTCTTTAAAAATTTCCACCAAGTCGATAATGAGTACATAATTCAAAATTTAAAAAAATGGTTTTATGGTATTTATCAAAATTCTAGGCGCTTTTTTCGAGAAAAATACGATTTTTGAAAACCATTTCTTAACATTTGTATGGTGGGTAACTTTATTTTTAGGTAAAATAATTATTTATTTCTCACATCTTATAGATTATATTGAGAAACTTTTATTTATCAAGTTTAAAAAAAATCTAGCATGTGGTTTTCGAAAAATTTTGATTTTTTTTTTAAATCCAAAAAAAAAATGTTGAAAATTTTAATACACAATTCTATATAAGTTTTTGGGGAGCTCTAGCAAAAAAATGATCAAAATCGGTGGTACCGTTTTCGAGACTATTAAAACAAAAAAATGGTTCTTTGGGGGGTACCCTCAATAACCATTTTTCTGAAAAACAATTTTCAACCATTACCTAGCTTTAAATAAATGACATTTTTTGTATTTTTATTTTTTGAATCGTCGAACAGTTTTTGAGAAAAAAAAAAAATATTTATAAAATTTCGTGAGGTTGAAAAAATTAAAAATGATATCTTCCAAGTTTAAACAAAATCGGCCGAGTCGTTTAGGCTGTAGTCAAACAGACAGAAAGACAGACAGAATTGCGAGACCCACTTTTTTAGTCTTCGCTATCATCGTAATGTCAACTTTGATCAAAATCTTTGATTTTTTTTACGAATGCATAACTTGCCTTATACTTAGTCTATAAATCGCAAGTAAAAATGAAATTAAGATATTACTGACTGTAAATACCATAGGACATTTTATTTTAAATTTTGATTTCTCATTATCATCATAACAGATTTTCATGAAAAAGTATAGAGAGTTTCGAAAAAGTTTGAGGAACTATGGATTTCGGAACTTAAAAAAAAAGTATTTTATGAATTCTTGAGAAAAAAATTATTATTTTTTTTTAAATTCGATATCTCAAAAACTGGTCAATTTTTTTTTCGAGATTTAATTTTTATCCGTAAAAAATAATCAAAACTTTTTTTCAAAAATCCGAAAACAAAACTTTTGGAAAATTTCAATACACAATACTACGAGGACTGTAACTTTTGAACCGTTTTTGAGAAAATCAAAAAAATGTTTCATTGGGTGGGGGGGGAGGTCGATGTTGGTCTTGGTACCATTAGTAAACATTTTTCGGAATATTTTTTTTTTTAAACTGTCGGACAATTTTTGAGGAAAAAAATTATTTATAAAATTCCTAAAAAAAATTCTTATGGCAGGTACCGTTATGTTTGGTCTTAAAAAAAACTGTGTGGGAAAAAATTAAAAATGCTGCATATGAAGTTTATGAAATTCGGCCGAGCCGTTAAGGCTGTAGTCAAACAGACAGACAGAATTGTGGAACCCACTTTTGTCGAGTTCTCCATTATCGTAATGTCAACTTTTTTTTTCTAAATGCAAAACTTACACTGTAGTATCTACATACATAAAGGGTGGGCTATCTAGTGGTTTCTTCTTGAATCATAGGCTGCTGAAGCCGAGAGTGTAAGACGACGAACATCAACTCAACATTTCACGCACTAGCCTAAGGAGAATTCTACACAAAGACCTCGGATTATTCGCTTACAAGGTTCAAATAACTCAGCAATTGAAAGCGCATGACCAGCCGAAGCAGCCATTTGAACGACTTTGTGTTCTTTAATGAATGTTAATGTTGGTTCTTACTTACAAGGCTATGGCTACATGAAAAAAGTTTAATATTGTTCATTTTATTTCATTTTTAAAAAGAAATTTGTTTAAAAATATATTGACCGGAGTTCCTCAGGAATCTATATTGGGTTCACCGCTTTATTTTTCTTGCAAACAAAGTTAAATTGAGGATGGTATCTTAAGGTTTAATTCTGATCTGCAAAACATAGTAGTCTGGGTTGAAAGAAATAGTTTACAACTTAATCCTAAGAAATCTAAGTTTTTAGTTGTTCATAAAAATAAACTTGATTTAAACTACTTTCCAGTGGTTACTCTTGGAAGTATTCCAATAGAATATCTCGATAAAACCAATTAATTAGGGATCTTGTTCAACAGCACGCTTGGGATGGATGGAATGATCATATTATGACTGTAATAGGGAAAGTGTACATGTACAACTGCCTTAGGAGTCTCTTAATGTCAAAGCATTATACACCCTTTCTCAAGGAAATTGAGGCTAGTAATAGCACTTATAGTTGCTACTATTCCTACAGCTTACACACAAAACATACTTGGTTGTAACTTAGATACATTTGTACTGTATTATAATCTTCTAATCGCATTGGTCGTGTCTATTATTATTCCTTTCTATAGGTCAACATTTATAAAATTTTATTGTTTAACGCTACTTTAAATATTTATTATAACTAAACCCTTTACGAACAAAATAAGTTTTACTATGTTTTCACGTTCATTAGTCAGTCAGCCTACTTCTGAACGTCAGTTATTTGTGGGTACCATACGACTGTAAAATTCTCTGCCCCTTATTATAAAAGGAAAGTATTGATGTGCACGCCGTTTTGATGAGGTTTTGCTTTTGCATTTAAGGAGTGAGTAAATGATTTATAATTTCCCGATTATTTTGATTTATTTAAGTTGGTTAAAATCGACATGGAAATTACAAAAGGCTATAAGAAGTATGGCAAGAAAAAACCCCACCAACAGACTAAAAAGTTTTGTGTTGTTCTTTTTGTTTTCTTTTTAATACCATAAATTATTTAGTGATAAAAATTATTGAAATGAATATTAGAATCTAGATTATTGTTGATGAAATGCTGATTGATAAAATGTTGCCGAAATGTTTTCGAAGGCAATGGTCATCCTTTAATAACTTTTTCTTCTGTTATCGGTACGGTAATTCGAATCGGTTCTGCCCTAATTTTCTAGTCAAAAACTGAAAATAACAAAATAACTTTTATGAAATAGAATATTTATTTTCAGTTTCAAATTTTTCAGGTACATTCACATTCAGGAGAGTGACACAAAAGTACGGGGTCAAAGTTCATGATATTTGAGGCCAATTCACGTCAATTCTACGGGAGATAACCTTACCCTGAGATCGTTCACTCAGAATGTCAATCGTGGCGTCCAATGTGTAGCAGCACGTACCGCCATCCTGCTCAGATTACTTGTCGTGCAGGTCCAAACTAAATGGGTTCAATTAAGGACATACAAAATTGGTTATCATCGTCCTGTAGCGCTCGTCAATGACGGTTACCGCCTTACCAAGTCGGTTTCGAAAAAGTACCGACCAATGACGCCGCCGCCGGCCCAAAATCCACACCTGATGGTAACTTTTTGAAAATGCATTGTCACCTGGTGAACCCCGTGTGGGTTAGTACCGTCCTATATGCGGCAATTTGGGTTTTTAAAACAGCCATCATCGAAAAATGCGCCTCGTCACCAAAAATGATTTTTCGGCCAAAATAGGGATCCTCTTCCAAACGCTCCAAGGACCAGCCAGCGAACAAACGGCGCTGTCTAGTCTACGGTCATGCACTTTGAGCGCCTGAGTCAGTGGACTCTTGTACGGGTGTAGGCCAAAGCCCTGACGCAAGCAAAGTTTGCCAAGTTGAAGTCTGTGAAAGGCCGATTTCTTTATCACGCCGAGGAATCGGCTACCTTGGGTTCTGCTGTGCACTTTCACTGACCGCGATCATGTTCTTGGCTGATCTTGTGTTCCTTCAACACATGAATGCTACCCGGTTGATGACCGGACTTAACTTTTGCCACAAAACGTTGAAGAGTCGCCTGTGAAGAAGGACTACGTCTTCCGTAAAATGAGACGTTTGCACTAATGAGTACTCATTTCGATAATAAAGTTTTATGATTTGGGAGGGATGTTCAATCGTGTCACTTGCCATGGTGATTTCATAGATGTTACCACAAAAACAAGGCTGTCACAGGCCACCGAAATCTACCCGCGCAAATTGAAAATCCCCTTACTTTCTAGAAGTGGTGTCAAACGCAAAACTTTTTTCGACTATTGGCAGTCCAGGACGAAAATCCCATTGTAATATACTAGTCGATTATTACTTGCAAACCATTTTACTAAACGGTTGTTCAAAATCAAAGCGAAGTTTTTTTTCAAGGTACCGAGAATTGATATTGGAGTAAGAAAATTACATCAAAGAAGGACTGAATATTAAAGGTGTCGAATAAGTTGATATGTCGTTTTTATCCAATAGTTGCCATGAACCCATTCTAGTAAGGCTTAAACAAGCAGTTTTTAGAAAATATATCAAGTAACAAGAAGTCATCAATTAAACAATTTAAATTCATTTAAATCTTAATAAATATACCAAACCTACCTACATTTTTAAACATTTCAAGGACCCCTTTTTATTTTATCAAATCTGCCTATAATTCATTTCGTTATCCAATTATTATCGTTTGCTAAAAAATCTACAAAATTATTTTGTTGCTGATCCAATTTGAATATCAACCATCCGTTTACAATTACCCACCTTTCAAGTTCAGTGAGTTCGCCACGAACCAACAATACAAAACAAAAAACCACCTCGAGGAGGATGAGGTTAGTCCATGTACAAATAAGCGCCATTCAGCTGTTGTCATCCAAACGGATCCAATATTCATCCCACATGACACGATGCGGCAATAAGGAGCGCGCATAAGACAAATTAAATAAAATTTCCGAAATGACATAACCTGTTTATTTTCCGAGCATAAGGGATATTTTTGAATAAATATTGGGTTTTACGTTCTTCCAACCAAACCCTGCATCTGTCAACGCGCCCCGAAGGTTGTTGATGTGTGTTAAGAGGAGTTGAACAAAAAAAAATCAGCTCAACTTAGTCAGAGGGAGGAATCAATGGGATCAGGTTTGCGTAAAATTAAGATACGGTGGCGAAAACACACGAGTGTGTTTTAGAAAGCTAATATTAAAATAAATTGGATTTGCGGATTTTTTTGCATTGCATTGTTCGAAATGTTAAGGTATGTTCGTATAGCAGCTTTCTACATTTACTCATTAGTAGGGTTCGGATTTCCATGCAAATGCATATTTTTTTAGGAACACCTTGGAAGCAAGTCAACTAATTATGTATACGAATCAAGAAATTTCCTTTAAAATGGCATTTAACCGTTAGTGCATATTATTGCATATTTTACTATAAATGCATATTTTTTATAATAAATTTATATTTTTAGAATACCTACCTATATTGTTCAAAAACTAAACTAGACAGTAAAAAAAAATATAAATTTTATGTCAGTGCAAACGAACCTTAAGACTATTATCTATTTCTTTTATTCATTTCACAATCTTGAACCATATTCAAACACCACAATATAAAGCATTATATAAACAAAGGTGCATATATGAATTTGACTAGATTGTGCCGGGAAAACATTGAAATGAAAAAAAATTAAGTCTGTGTGTTTAAAACTGTATAATGATTGAGATCGAAATTTAAACGATCATCTATCAAAAATGAAAGTGCGTGGGTAAAGTGTGGTAAGGCTTAAAGCGCGGAAAAGATTGAACCAGCAACAGCACCGTCAACAGCAACAGCGGCCGCCATTAATAATTTAGAGCCAATGTATTTCAATTGTTCAACACACATAAGAACAGCAACAGCAACGCCAACAGCGTCGTTAGGCCAAAGTCCTAAATTTGCTGTTGCTGGTGCGGTGTTGTCAACTTTCCCACTGCAATATTCAGTGGTACCACAATGAAAAACTTTTTTTCTACATGAAATGTCAAGCAGATGAAATGACGTTGCTGGTAGCAATGTGTTTGAGAAATGTTTGCTGGTCAGCGTGCAGTTTGCTGTTGACGCTGCTGGTGCTGTTGCTGGTTTAATCTGTTTCGCGCATAAAGCGCGAACCAGCACCAGCAACGTCAGCAACAGCGGAAGCCATTGTTTTAGAACCAATGGCGCAAAATTTTAATTGAATTAGTACGATGCTAAAACTGTTTTAGTATGATACTAGGTTAAAACAACGAATTTGCAAATTTTAATCCAATATAGCATCATACTTTCTTATTTATTTATTTATTTATTTATTTCATCAATTGATTCGAAGATCTGCTGATTACAAAAAATACAAAAAAAAATATAAATAAAATAATAAAGATACAAGATATATATGTACATATTTACTAGAGTTAGCTATTATTTTAATACTTTAGTGAATTAATTAATCAATTACATATTTGAAGAATTTTTTTCTTAAAACAATCTCTATTCATGCTAAGATCAATTTCATTGTAAACCTTATTAAATAGATTTAGAGAACGCGTTATTGGTTCATTAAGACCATAATTGGTTCTATGAAGAGGAGGATAAAATAACTCATTTCTGTTGCGAAAAACTCTTGATGGAACATAGAATGGAATCAATGAAAGCAGTTCAAAAGAGGTGATTCTATTATCAATAATATCTTTAATGAACAAAATACATTGGACTTGCCTGGGACATTTAAGCGTTTTTAAGTCAATAAGAGAACACCTTGATTTATAATCTGGCAAAGACCCAACCCAATTAAGTTTGCGTAATGCATAAAGAGTGAATCTTTTTTGAACTCTTTCGATTCTCAAAATATTATTTTCATAAAATGGAAACCAGACGACACAAAAATATTCCAAAACTGGTAAAACTATTGACATAAATAAGATCTTCAAAGTATAGGTATCCTTAAAATCATTGGAGTTCCGTTTCAAAAAACCTAAAAGTGAATTACCTTTAGACACAATGTAGTCAACATGAGATCTGAAATCAAGCTTAGAATCAAAAATCACCCCAAGATCATTAACCTCAGTTAACTTCAGAAGATTAACATCATAGAATTTATATTCAAAATCAATGAGAGATGAAGATCTAGATAAATTAAAAATTTTACATTTTGAGTAATTCAGCTGAAGATGGTTGTAGCCGCACCATTTAAGAAAATTGTTGATATCTAACTGCATTAAAAAGCAATCTTCAAGTGAAGATGCTGTTGTAAATAATTTTACATTATCAGCATACATCAAGCAGTTACAGTATTTGAAAATAGATTGTAAGTCATTGGTAAAGATTATAAAAAGAAGTGGTCCTAAATGACTGCCTTGTGGAAGACCTGATACCACATCTATAAGATTTGAGACACATTCGTCTATCTTAACAGCTTGTTTTCTGTCAGATAGGTATGAATTCAACCACTTTATAAATGAAACATTCAATCCCAACATCTTAAGCTTTTGCAGGAGAAGACCATGATGTACGCGGTCAAATGCTTTCACAAAATCAGTATAAAGGACATCAACTTGTCTACCTTTTTCCACGTGATTATTACAATAATTTGCAAAAAGACTTAAATTAGTACAAGTTGATCTACCTTTTACAAAACCATGCTGTTTTTGAGACAACGAATTCTTTACAGCAAAATAAAGTCTTTGGGTGACCATTTTTTCAAAAAGTTTGGGTATAACTGAAAGTTTTGAGATTGGTCTATAGTTCCTCACTAAGTGCTTAAGGCCACTCTTATAAATGGGATCTACATAAGATATTTTCCATTCTTTTAGAAAAACACCAGTTTGTAAGGATTTATTAAATATAAGGGTCAGAACATTACAAAGTGAATAAGAACATTTTGACAGAAGAATAGGAGGAATCATATCAAAGCCAGATTTTTTTGAAATATCAATTTCCTTTAAGCTTTCCAAAACATCCTGTACTGAAAAACTTTGTAGATTGAAATCTATCAAAGGACTAATATCAGGGTACAGGTCATCAATATTTGTTAAAATATCACAATTATATGAAGTTTGAAAAAACCGAGCAAAAAGGTCGCATGAGGATTGAATATCATTGGATTTAAGATCATCATATTCCATACATTGAGGAAGAGATGAACACTTTCTTTTAGAGTTTAAAAATACCCAGAAAGATTTTGAATTATTTTTTATATTTGATTCAGTATTGATAATAATTATATTGCCTATATAAAAACCTGTTAAGAAAATCAAATTCTTTTCTCAACTGAAAAAATACTAAACGATCCTCTGAAAGATTTGTTATTTTAAAACGCTTAAATGCCTTGTTTTTAGCATTCTCCAAATTTTTTATTCTTTTGTTAAACCATGGAAGTTTAAACAATTTCTTCCTAGTTAAGGTAGGAACAAATCGTTCTATGCCTTCATTAAGAATACTTTTAAAACTTGTAAACATATCCTCTAGAGACTTGCCTTCAAATAAATCCTTCCAGTTAACAGCATTATAAAAATTATTAAGTGCCATAAAATCCGCTTTTGCAAAATGAAATTTTTTCCGTGTTTTAAGACAGACAGAAGCATAATTATAGTAATCAAAAGAGAAACAAATAGCCTTATGATGAATAGAGTTGTTTAAAAGAGGAAAATCAGAAATTTTTAAAGAATACTTTAAATCATTGTTAATAAACACTAAATCCAATATTCTGTTTAAACTGTTTTTAACATTATTAATTTGAAACAGGCCCATAGAAGAAAATGAATCAACTACTAACATTTCTACATCTTTATTTATTATTATCAACATATGCTTTACAAGTATGGCGAACACGTATGTATACATCTTAAGGAATATAGTAATGTCAAACGCTGTTCAGCGAATCTTAAACAAACTCTAAAGTTTCTATTAACATGCCGACAATATGGACTTATTCCAAATCATTTGAATAGATCAACAAAAAACACCAAAGCACTTTTTTCTAGCAAAGAATCACAAGGCTCATTTAATAAAATAGAACTCAAATTTCATTACAAAGTTCTAAATCTAGAGATCTCCGAAATATGTCAAAAAATAAAACAATGCAACAACACACTCAGAATGATTAACAAACGAATAAAAGAAAATATATCATCAGAAGAACACAAACAATTCATCACTAAACAACAACAAACTTTTGTAGTCATTTGCATGAAAAAACAACAAATCCACACGGAAAAAATTAATAAACTCAAATCTGCTCTTTGGAAGGATTTAAATATCAAAATGCATGATAAATGGTTTGTCAACAAAACCAATACAGAATTTCCCATAGAAATCAAATGGCTTTTCTCTTTGGGAAAAAAATTTTCGTTGCCCATCGGCAAACACACATTCCCTCTTTTCCAACTTATTGCTGACGGTGAAGAAATCATAAGAAATGTGAAGGATGAAATGGAACAGGAAATTACAAGAGCAAAGTATAGTAATATGCTTCACTCTTTCCAACGTCACCAACACAACGACAGATTCGAAAAATACATTTTGAAGGTACACAAAGATGCTGCAAACTTTCTCAAAAAGCACAAAAACATTGTTATTGTACCAGCTGACAAAGGGAATGTGACGGTTGCAATGAGTCGGACTGAATACGAAGAAAAGATGACAGATCTATTGTCTGATCGCTCAACATATAGAGTTATAAGAGCAACTCCTCTCAGTTCTCTTCAAAACAAAAACAATGACTTTGTGAAATGGTTACACACCAACAAGTTCATCGATGACAAAGACAAACTTAGAATGACTACTTACACAGCACAAATACCCGCTATATATGGATTACCAAAAATCCACAAGCATAACATGCCTCTCAGACCGATTACGTCATCAATGAAGGTACCATGCTATGAACTTTCCAAGTACCTAGGAAAAATATTACAGTGTGTGACGAAAGAATCTTCCTACTCTGTAAAAAATTCGTTTGAGTTTAAGAACAAAGCAAAAAGTTTGAAACTTGACAAAAACGATGTTTTGGTTTCTTATGATGCTATTTCTCTTTTTACCAATGTTCCTACGCAGCTCGCTATCAACATAATCAAAAAGAAGTGGGAAATAATAAGCAAAGTTACCAAACTGAGTCAGAGCAAATTTCTTGAATTGTTAGATTTTTGTATCAAGGAAAACAATTATCTACAATTCAAAGAGAATTTGTTCAAGCAAGTACACGGAATGCCAATGGGAAATCCACTTTCGCCGACAATCGCAGATTTGGTTTTAGACTTCCTACTCGATGAATGTTTCAAAGAGAGTTACAAACCAAAGTTCATTGTGAAATACGTTGATGACATTTTTGCAATTGTGGACAGAGAAGAAATTGATAATGTGCTGAAATGCCTCAACCAATTTCATGGGAAAATTCAATTTACAGTTGAGAGAGAAAAAAGTAACTCAATATCATTTCTGGATGTAGAAGTCCATCGCAAAAATTACCAGCTTTCCTTCAACTGGTATCAAAAAGACATGGCATCAGGAAGACTCGTAAATTTTCGATCAAGCCAGGCTAAACACATACGAATAAACACTGCATCTAACCTTATAAACAAAGTCTTTGCGTTGAGTGACCGGGAATTTCACTCCGCCAATGAGGAAAAGGTCACCAAAATCCTCTTAGACAACGGCTTTCCGATAGAAATAATAAGAAGCTTGATACTTCGTCAAAAGCATAAAGCTCCATCGGAAAGAAGATTAGATGAAAGAAGAGGTACGTACAAAAGTGTTGTTTATGTCCCTAAGCTTTCCGAAAATTTTAAAGAGATAGTCGCTAAAAATAACATCGAAGTCAACTTAGCGTATAAGTCAAACCAGACCATGGCTTCCCTCTTTACATGTTTAAAAAATAAGACGGAAAAGGACCGACGTACTGACGTAGTATATAAAATAAACTGCAAAGGAAAACCAAACGAAACGTGTAACCTTTGCTACGTCGGAACGACAAAACAACTCCTTCGTCAAAGAATGGCAAATCACAAATCGGACATTCGCCTAAAAAATTCTGGGAAGACGGCACTGGCTTGCCACAGCGTCGAGACTGGCCACCAACTGGACTTTGAAGGGGTAGAAATCCTTGCCACAGAGAAACACTCATCCAAACGTTACACGCTAGAGACATTACACATAATTAACAACAAAAACAATATGAACCGCAAACAAGACACACAAAATATTTCAGCGGTATACTGCTCCCTTGTTTCGGAAAACACATCGAGAACTCTGCACAACTTAGACTAAACTTCTTCAGAAGTGTATAATTCAAAACATTTATTTCAAAATCATTTATTTAAATTCAAAAATATTTGTGTTTTTATTTAAAATTGCATATTTAAAAATATTTGTGTTTTCATTTAAAGTTGTATATTTAAAAATCACTACAACAATTTTCATGTAAGTTTGTATAATGTCCGCCCTACACTGTATCACTTATGTATAATAACTATAATTTTTGTATACTAAATAAAGATCTCCCCTGAAGAAGACGGCAACCACCGTCGAAACGTTGGGAAAAGGAAAATGAAATAATCTTTCATTTATTAAACAATACGACCAACACAGCCGATGAGAATCAAACTTGATAACTCTTTAACAAAATTTCATCTTTATTTACATTAAAAGGGATCAAAATATGATCTTCTTCCATGTAGCACCAGTCGATATCACCAATGTTGAAATCACCAAGTATACAAGGAAATTGGTTATGTGTTAATTCACTTAATATTGCTTGAGCATTAGAAACATGTTCGGTATATAAATCTATTCCGCTCGTTGGGCGGATATAACTTACAATAAAAAATAAATCTTTAATTCCAGCAGAATCTTCAGAACTTACACAAATACAAAGCTGCTCAATATCATCTGCATCATTCTTCAATTTGTATTGAGTACTGTTGAAAGTCGTTCGAACGGCAACCAAAACACCTCCTCCTCTATCCCATCCTGTTTTAGTTGAACGATCTTTACGATACACATTGTACGAAGAATCAAAGAGTTCACAGGATGTAAAATTTGAATTCAGCCATGTTTCAACGATGATAATGACATCGAACTCTTGAAGAGAAGATGATAAGAAGAGCTCGTTAGTTTTTGTACGTAAACCACCAGCATTTTGAAAATATACGCGAATTTCAGATAAATTCGCTTTAAACTTTGGATCAGCTATTTCATCTTGGTGTTGCCTTGCACTTTCGGAAAATTTACAAATTTCTTTAATTGGATATGTTTAGGCCAGATTGAAGGATCCAAAGCAGCATCAAAATGGCTTGCGGGAATTCCTAACTTGAAATTCACAAACCGGAGTAAGGTTGAATCTACTCCTTTTTTAATAAGTTTTGAACAGCGCATGGTATTCTTTTCGAGATTTAACTTCATTGCAGCATATTCAATTACATTTTCCTCCTTCACATTACTATCCAAGCATGAAAGATGTAAAAATTGTAGACGAGGAACAGACTGCAGAGTAAATTCACCTTCCACAACAGCAGCAGTGCCAAACATAATCTTTTTTGAACTTTGAGATTTACCAACAGCACTCTTTTTAGATTTAGTCCCATCAGCTAAACTGGCAACACTGTCACCGAGAACAGCATTCACCGCAGCAGCAACATGATCCTTATCAACAAGAGCTGCAACACCACCAGCAACATTTACCTCATGAACGTCAGATAGAAGAACATTATCAGAAACGTTTTCACCCACAGCAACAGTAGCTGCAGGTCCATCAGAAGCAGCATCACCAGCACCATCCGTACCAACAACAACAACCTCTTTCTCAGTGGCTTCACTATCAGCAACAACAACAACCTCTTTCATAGAAGAAGCTGTATCATCATCCTCAACAACAACAACTTCATTTCCTAAACCAGTTTTGCTGGTTGTTGATACGAGTATATTCAAATGTAGATGGCGCTTAAATCGAGTGCAGAAAAACATTTGCTTGGTACTGGGATGTGTTCTGAAATGCATCTTTTTTTCTCAGAGATTTTTACTATGTCAAGACATTTGGAAATAAAGCTTCATGTCTATTTTGTAAAAGACGTACAAGAAATCTCAAGTGTCAATTGATTGAAATGGCTAAAACACATGTGCAGTATTTTCCCTGCAGCGAAAATTAATTACACAGGTTCTTATGGGAGCAGAATCATTGAAAGTCTGCATGCAGCGCTGCGCTGCACGATGTCTCTATTCCTAAATTTGCTGCCTAGTTTCATTGCAGCCATAATTGTAAAACAAAAATTTCCAAATAATTGCTATTTGGCATTACTGATATTGACAGATTGTTGACATTGTCTGTCAGCCAGAAAGAAGTTTGGAGCTCAACAAAAGTATTCAATCGATTACTGTCATACATCGCCTTTTCCGATTCCAAAAATAAAGTGCACAAAAGTGCTATGTCCAGACGTAGCCCATAATACGAAAGATATAACGCGGACATAGCACAAAATGTTGGACAAAGAACAATTATGCTTTTCCGATAATTCAATAGTGGACATAGAACATTCGTCTTTTTTGCAAATTTAAGCAATTTTAGAGTTTATTTGGACATAGAACTTGAGTGAATATGAAAGTACTGCTTCTCACCTTTCCATTGGTACCAATATCTCAAAACAGCAAAAAATGGACATAGCACATGTGTGCATTAAGGTATCGATATACATACATACGAGTATATAGATACTCTCTTCTCAGAATATCTGCGAAAGAGTTTTCAAAGTCCTTCTTAAACTGAAGAACAAATACATATCTGTTTTGGCCAGATGCTCCAGAGGGCCAAAATATAGTGTTGGAAGATTTGAATGAATTGCCGCACTATATCGGATACGTTGGCGGGACTGAAATCAAAACTAGCCGAAAAACCTTGGTGCGAATTATGGTGCTAGTTGTAAGCCAACTACTAACACAGCCCTTTGGAAAGCTATAGGCAGCAGTTTTGAAGGTCCATACCTGTAGAAAGATTCGAGATTCTTATTAATTTGATGAAACGGGTATCGTTGTGTTGCTGTTATTTCTGACAAGGGACATGCAACTAAATATTAATTTAAGTTTCAAACACTCTAATATCACTTATGGTAGAAATTGTCTATTAACTTTCCCTTTTGTAATATTTAAAGGTGGATTTTGAATCCGCTACTATTTTTTTGACCGCTGTTTTTCTTTATGAATGGGGAGGATTTGAAATTACCAACTAATTTATTGAATTTGAAAATGATTTTTTTTTAAATTAAAAGCCTAAAAACATTAATTGGAAAATCAGATGAATACTTATTTCTTTAAAATTAGTAGATTAATTTATTTTAGTTTTTCTTGTGTCAAAAGGTTCACTACTTTTATTTTGACAGCAGCTATCCTATACATTAGATATGTATGTACATACATTATGTATTATTTGAAAGTTCAAGCCGCCTGCGGTCATAAATTGAAGATTCGGCATATGGTTTTGGGATATCCGGGCTGTGTTCATGATGCTCTCATATAGTTAGGTATAATAACTCTGAATTTTTGAGGAGATCAGAATGGCTGGCGGGTGATAGTGCTTATAAATTGACTGGCACGGTTCAGAGAAAATGCTATTGAAATGTCTGCTAAAAAAAAACAACTTTAAAAGGCATTTCAGTGGATACTTCATAATGATTGAGCACTGTTTTGGTCCATTGAAGGTAAGATTTAGCAGTTTGAAAGACCTTAAAATTCAAATTAAAAACAAAGCTAGCAAGAAACTACATAACATTATTATAACGCAAACTGAAGACGGGAAATGTAATGTAGAATGAATGTGTTTTGATTTTCTATTAGATTGCAATTACCAATCTTGACATTTAGAATTTATTTGGGTTGTTTTTTTTTGCCAATTTTATTTCTCTTGATTTAGAAATGCGTTTAAATTACAATACATATCGGCCTGCTATTTGAAAACAACTTGTTTCATTTCAACGATTGAAACTGTTTTGAGTTGCACTTTAAGTCCTCTAACTTATTTTGCAGACGAATTCTATTAAAAACAAATATTTCAAAAAATTTCGATATAAAAAACGTTTCATCATTTTAATCAACATTGAAAAATGACAAAATTAGTTTTAGATGGAATTTTTTCTTAAATCTTGACTGACTTAAAAATGGTTTTCAGAACCGCTTGGAGGACAATAATTAGAACTCAGAAACATTCCAATCATCAAATTATTGTTACATTAACGAAAATTTGTGACAAAATTAAATAATCGTAATTTACCTTTGGCTTTGCTTACTCACTATAGCACCGGATGCTCGTCCTCCTGGAAACTTTCGACATTGTCATTTTAATCTACATACATACAATTCTGGATCTTCCTTTATTAGATTTCTTTTTCTAGGGCCATAAATTTGCTGCTGGTAGATATTAAAAAAAAGGGACGTATTTTTCCTTCTCCAGTTTTCAGAAGGCCGGGGCCTGTTTTTCCTTGCCAGTCTAACGCTTAGAGATAAGTACCTTTTAGGTAACTCATTTTACTTTTGATACATAACCAGTCGATGCTAGTCAGCATTGTGACGATTTCTCATAATAATAAAGTTAAAAAAGAAGAAATAAATTTAAAATTACTTCACAGATTTCGGGGATATCTTTCACCGCCTCCACTACCAGCTCTCCAGCATCGACTCTGCTTCCAGCAACGAACGGTGCGATTGGTGGTTGATCCGTTCGCATTTAATAGTTTGTGATTCAGAGTTCTGGATTAAATATTTAAAAATATGTTTTCGGATCAATTTGATAAGCGGTTTTGTAAAATGTCAAATTGAAAGTCACAATTGACATTTCTTAGATTATAAGGTTTATTTCTTCTCCTTCCGCATAAAATTCGTGAGATAATTTTATCAGGTTTACATAAAGTTTTTCCCATACAAATTTTGACAGCTCGTTTCTGCGGACATAAAATTATCCGGTTTCTGAAGCTTATCCGGGTTTTCCGCGTTTAAATGATTACCCTTAATAATGACAGTTTGTCCTAGTTTCTGAACAGATGTTTGTTTGTTTAGTGACAACAACTAGTTTCAGCGTACCTTCAATCGCTGTGAATGAGTCTTTTACAGACTGACAACATCGTCTGCATACCCCAATAGTTGGATTCATTTAAAATAGTGCCCTCTGTGTTATCGCGTACACTAGGCGTCATCTACTCCAGAATAGGATTGAAGAAGTCACATAAGATTTTTATTTCATTTTATTTATATTTCCCAACGTAACTTAGAAAAGTTGGATCAGTCTTCCAAAGGATCCTGGTTTTGAAGTCTACAAGTCCATGAAAAGATGTTGAATCTAGACTTGAATTTTTTTGGTCTTTTCCAGAATTTGCCTCAGTGTGAAAATTTGGTCGGTCTGGCGTTTCGGAAGCCGCACTTGAACTAACCAACTATTTATAGTGTTGCATAATGACTTAGTTTTTTTTTATAGCCCACCGGCTGCATCGATGTTTACCATCGAAACAGTTTCTCAGGATGTACACTTTAAGACCTTTGATTTACTCGACTATAAACTTTTCTGTATTTATTCTTTTTGGTATAACTACACAATACAAATTCAAATAGAATATGGTTAAGATACGAGTAGTTTGATATTTATAGGAATGTCATTAATTTGTTGGTTATTTAGTGAACATTTTTCAAGCCCCCAAAGTTTCCAGATACTCAAACTAATTGCCACTTACGTCAGTCTCCATTAAGTTTTGGTAAAGTAATTAATAAAGTACAAAAAAAAAAATATTCTGTATGTGTCAAACACACTTAAGAGATCCCGCAGTTATCTTTAGAAGAATATATCCCAAAAGGTGTAACGCTCCAATAATACCTTTAAGTAACTCTTAAGGATAGAACCAAATATTCTATTGATTTAATTATTATTATTATTTCTTTGGCAAAGTTGCTTCTGCCCTAGAAATCCCATCAGAAACGTGCTCAATGAGCAATCGAAATTTTATTAATCAATCATAATCAAGACGGAATAGAAGAAATAAACCATGGGGCCACATCATAATGACTTCTAATATTGAAGGTGATTTAATTGAGTTATACACTTGCGAATGAAACTTTTCCTTCAACTTACAAAAATGTGGATTCAAGGAATAGTAATTATTATCATTCCTGATTGTCTATCAATCGGGATTGGGAATGAGAATTTTTTATTTTGTTATAGGAATGAAACAATTCTGGATATGGGATTTCATAAGTTCATCATGTTCTAAGACACTTAACTTAAAAATATCAATACTTATTTTTGTACCGTCTTAAAAAACAAGGACCGGCCGCCGCATCTGATCACGACATAGCAGACGTATGAGATTGAAATGATACCATGCGTTAACTATAGCGGACCTTTATTATTCTCCTTTTCCATTGGACGTCCAGAAGCGTCCGGAATCAAAGTGAAGATTTATAAAAACAAAATATTTCATGGGTACATACATATGTACTTCCGAATTGAGTAGAAGAAGTCAACATTGTTTCATTGGACCAGTGTTGCCATCTCCCGATTTCCACATCAGAAATCGGGGAAATCGGGGAATTAGAAGTTGAAATAATTTTACTTATTTAAAAAAAAAAAATTTCTTCATTAATTTATTTGAGAAAAAGTTCTCTCAACATTAGAAGAGTTTGATAATGTTAATATCGATGAAATAAAGTAAGCCATCAATGGAAAGGCCAAACTTTGATTGCGCCTTTTGATTGAACAAACAATTTTACAAAATATTTCAATTTTAATAATATCAAAGCTTTCATATATTAAGTCAATATTCACAATCGATTCGCTGCATATCAGAATAATGAATAATATTAGGAAATAAGTTAAAAAGATTACTTAGTGGATCAATTTGTTTATTTACAGTTTGTTTTGGTTTTAATAAGGTCAAAGCCTGAAAATTTTTATTTTTAAAAACAAACCTATGTAATATTTGCTTACAAAGTTCAACGTAAACGCTTATACAGCTGTTTTTAAATCGTTCAACTTTAGAGCTTGAAATAATATTTTTGTCCAATTGTAACTTAAGATCGCTTCCGAGGTACAAATTATCATTGCTATTATATTGTAGGTACAGTCTGATTTTAACATTTCGCTAAAAGATAAAGAAAATGGATCTACATTTATATTATTAGTGTAATTGAAAATATTAACAAGAACTTAACTACCGACACGCATCGCCCCACACCAAATCAAACAACATAAAGAAGAAGAAATTTAATCTTGGTTGGGTATAGTTCACATTGTATTTTTGTCAAAAAATAGATGTAAGATGAATTGAATTTAACAAAAATTGCGTATTGACAAGGTCCTCACAGTCAACTGATGAGTCCATGTGAGATCGCCGGGACGAAACGCCAATTTTTGTGAACTAAAGGCCAAAAAAGCTATTTTGAAGAAGAAGAAAGACAATGACAACGACGTTAACAATAATTGCAAGGAATATGTTTTCATACTAAATTTAAAAAGAGAAAACCGTAAGTTAGGCACTGATAAAATTTTTAGTAAAATAATAAATTATGTTCATTCAAGAGCGGAGAAAATATCTGAACGTATTTTTAAATTTAAAATCGGGAGAAAGTGCACTATTTACATCAAAAATCGGTGTATCGGAAATAGGTCTAGAAATCAGGAGAAATACGATAAATCGGTGTTTCTGGCAACACTGCATTGGACTACAGAATGTCATCTGGATTTGGCTGCGGTGGCCATGTTGTTTCGGTGATATTTATCAAATCTATTGTTACTTCAGTTACTGATGCCAAATTTTCATGGCAAGTAACACGATTTAAGAACACGTCCAACGCTGAGCGCGTTGTGCCCATTTAATGGTAGACGGGATGGCCCTTCATAGTCGACTCTTCAATGTTTGGTGGCAAAATTTGACTTTTTTTATTGCAAAAATCATAACTTTTGAACACATGAAGATTTGGCTACAATTTTTTTTTAAACGAGAGCTCCAAGGCTACGAAAATAGCATTTTTTAAAAAATTGTTTCACAGGGTGTTTCGAAATCAATGGCTGAAGTCAGATTTCTCATAAAAAGTAATCAACAGAAAAAGATAAAAGTAAAACTTTAAAAACAATACTCAAATTACCGAATTTTGTAAAATAAAATACACGACTGGGACGTACGAACTTGCTCTTATATAAAAGACTAAAGATTTCAAAAATGAATGTTATTAGAAAAAAAAACTCTTCATAAGCATACAATTCATTTTTTAAATGACTTAAAGAACTCATTAAGTAGTTGGAGCTATAGACAGGATGCCATTTTGGTTCAAGCTAATATTTAGTTTATACAAGAACAAAAATTATGAGTCGTTGTAGTGGTTTCTTAAAATAATAAGCTTTTTATATAAAATATTTTGAAAACATTTAAAAAAAAAATTGGTACGCCAAAGTTTTTAATATTGCAGGACTGGAAAATAAATTTCTAAAAAAAATATTAAGCCGTTTTTGAGATATCGAATTTTCCAAAAAAAAATGGATTTTTTTTCAAAAATGCAATGTTTTTAAACTTTTTAGAAGCTTCGCAATAAAAAGATTCATTAAAATCCGTTCTGCCGATAATGAGAAATTCAAAATTCGAAAAAATCGTTCTATGGTAGGTACAGTCAGAAAAATCTTAGCTTCAAATTTTTTTTTATTACATATACAGGATGATTTGCATAAGGTGTGACAAAAAGCTAGGGCGTGTAGGTTGGACTTAGACAAGAAAAAATTCGTATGGGAGGGGGGGGGTCTATTTCCCCACGTTTAGGAGGGCAATTTAAGAAAAAAATCACTTAAAACAGAAAAAAAATTATTAAAAAATAACAGTGATACCTACAGAGTAGTACTATAGCATTCTGAAACGCCAGAAATACATTCTTTAATTTTGTTTTTAAATAAAGTTGTTCGAGTGAATAGTTTTTAAAAAATTAATTTTCAAAATCAAAATTTTGGAAAAAAAATGAAAATTTTGTTTTTAAACATTTTTTTCCAAAATTTTACGTTATAAGTATTATTTTTTTATTCAATATTCAATGCTCTTATTAATTTTTGATCAAACACAAAAAACCGGATTTCAAAATGTTTTTTAGTTTTTGAGAAAATCCAAAATAATAAAAACTACTTTTGTTCTAAGAAAAGCCTTTTATTTTAGTTTTTACGTTTTTGGATTCTTAGGTGAATTTACGATTGAAAGGATTAACTTTCTTTGTACTATTTTTTTAATTATCGGTCTTATAAGTATACAATAATGTGACAAAGTACTGGATTAATCATATTTCACACATTTTTTCATTGAGAACACCTGCGTGAGAGCATTGGTTTAAAATTTAAACTTTTTTATTACCGTGGGGTCGGCTTGGCGACGCGACCTGTTTTGTTGTACAAATTATTTCTAATTTGAATGTCAAGTCGTCAACATATCACGATGTCAAATTACTCTCGTGCCGAATTAACGGATATGCATTACTGCTACGGTAGTATGGTCGAAGTCGTGAAGCGCAAAGACTCTACGCTGAAATGTATCCCAATAGGAGGTGTCCAAGTCATACGATATTTTCAAGAATCCACCAACGTCTTCGAGAACACGGAGTACTGGAGAACCGACGGAGACAAGGTTCATCTTCTGCATCAGTACACATAGAGGAAAGAATTTTGGATATGGTCCGACGTAATCCCTCCCTTAGCACAAGGAGAACAGCTACTATGCTTCAGTTGCCCCAAACTAGAGTATGGGCAGTGCTTCATACCGAGCATTTACACCCGTACCACACTACACCAGTTCAGGAGCTAACCGCAAACGACAAGTTACTGAGAGCTGCATTTTGTCGAAGATTATTGCTAAGAGATGAAACTGAACATAATTACTTTGGAAGGATATTCTGGACGGATGAAGCTCAGTTTACCAGAGATGGAGTAACAAATTTCCCTGGAGTAACAGCAATCCGCATAACAAGAAACAACCCAAATCTCAACACCGCTTTAGCTGTAATGTTTGGCTTGATATTGTTGGACGAACAGTTATTTGACCACGGTTCCTGAATTCAGTCATAAATGGGGAATCATATCTGCAGTTACTACGAGACCTTCTGCCCGATTTGAATGACAATGTTCCCTTGGCCATAGCAGACAATTTAATCTACCAATAATATGGAGCTCCAGCACACTATAGCCGCACTATAAGGAACTGGCTTGATGAATATTTTAGTGACCGTTGGATTGGAAGAGGAGGTCCAATAGAATGGTTTCAAGATTCAGGAACATTTTTGTTCTTATTTCGCAATTGCATTTTTCTGTCACTAGTTAGGGCGTGTAACGTTGCATTATTTAAAAAACATTCGCAGGTCAATATTAATCCAATGCTCTCACGCAGGTGTTCTCAATGAAAAAATGTGTTAATCCAGTACTTTGTCACTTTATTGTATGCTTTATAAGACTGATAATAAAAAAAATGTACAAAAAAAGTTAATCCTTCTTTCGTAAATGCACCTAAGCCAAGCCGACCCCACCATAATAAAAAAGTGGCAGGTCAATTTTAAACCAATGCTCTCACGCAGGTGTTCTCAATGAAAAAATGTGTGAAATATAATTAATCCAGTACTTTGTCACATTATTGTATGCTTATAAGACCGATAACTAAAAAAATAGTAAAAAGAAAGTTAATCCTTTCAATCGTAAATTCACCTAAGAATCCAAAAACTAAAATAAAAGGCTTTTCTTAGAACAAAAGTATTTTTTGTTATTTTTGATTTTCTCAAAAAGTACAGAACATTTTGACATCCCGTTTTTTGTGTATGATCAAAAAATAATAAGAGCATTGAACATTGAACAAAAAAATAATACTTAATTACGTAAAATTTTGAAAAAAAAATTGTTTAAAAACAAAATTTTCATTTTTTTTCAAAATTT